>VMDR010024018.1:0-15297 GCA_007922815.1 Macrotus californicus | reverse complement strand
GAAAAGATTATAGGATATTTTTAAATTGAACCTTTATGCAAGGAATACCTTTTAGACAAGAACAACGAGTCCAATTTGGTGCAATTTAGGTGTGAATCCAGAAATTTTGAGTTTTAACTGAAATAGTTTTCTAGGTGGGATGCTATTTCAGGCACGTAAAGGGATGACACATGAAAGTGTGCAAACATTTGGGTCTTTAGACAATGGTTCCCTCTCAGAAGGATTTTTGTCATCAGAGGAAATTCAAGCAATGACTAGATCAAAGGTCAGTGAGCTTTTCTGTGAAGGTGCAGACAGTACCCGTGTCCGGCTTCGTGGGCCATAAGGTCTCTGTGGTAGCTCCTCCGCTCTGCTGCTGCAGGGCAGCCTATCTCCTAGTGACTCTGGAGCAGACACAGCCTTTCCTAATTCTCAGTCCACAGGCTGGGGTGCAGTCAACTCAACTCAATGCCAGAAATTAGTATCTAATATAGAGCATAACTAACTAGAGCGTTCCGTTTTCCTGACCACAGAGACTAGCTCAAGGAAGACCACGTGATGACACAGAGATAACAAAATGCAATAGAATTTGGAATCATTTTGTGACCATAAAGAGTGTGAAAAATAGTGCAAACAAAAGAGCAGGGCATGTGTGCATGTATACATATGTACACAAATATGTACATACAAGGTCTGTCCAGAAAGCATGCAGGCATGTACTATGAAAAACAGAGACATTTACTGAAGAAGATAAAGATACAAGAAACAGTGTACACAGGACAATGACAGCTCAGTCCCCTTCAAAGTGGTACCGTGGGACCTCACACAGTTCTCCCAGTCACCATCAGCTGCCCCGTCGTATTTTCCTGAATCCCATTGACAGTCTGAAATTCCCTTTCAAAGGCGGTATTAGTTTTGGGAAAAGCCAGAAGGTGCAGGGTGCCATATCTGGGCTGTAGGGAGGCTGAGTCACCTGGGAGATTTGATGTTGCACCAAGAAACTGCACAAGACGTGATGCATGAGCGGGGGTGTTGTGATGAAGCTGCCAATCACCAGCTGCCCACAGCTGCGGCCGTTTTCATTGCACAGCATCTCTCAACCCACAAAAAACACTGAGGTGTTACAGATGGGAGAGAGACCTGAAGAGGCTCCCCCCACTCCCTTAGTTCTTGTCCACAAGAGAATATTTCAAGTCAGAGACAAACACATATAGTGGACATGAGGCAGCAACTTTATTTATGAAACACACACGAGCACAAAACTGCAAGCAGGCACCCAGCTAGTCTAAATGTCCCATGTAGAGGAAAGAAAGTTGTTAAGTTAGTGAGTTTGTTCTCTACAAGTGGGTATTTGGCTAATCTAAATATGCCAACTGTTGGGGTTCAGGGGTTAAATGAAGTCTATCTGGAAAAAAAGTCCAGCCAGTGTTAATATAACAAATGTGGTTGGCATGACATCGGTGTAACCTGGCAGGCCAAGGAGAGCGGACTGGAATGTGCATACATGAACAATGAAGACTGCACTGTACTGGTCAGTGGGGGTGGTAGATGCCATTGGGTGAGCATGTGCACTGAGTGGCCATCTCACTCAAAGTGACTGAGCAAGTAGAGCAAGGAATCCACATGAAATTTTGTGTTAAGCTTGAATATTCCTCCGCAAAAACTGTTCATGTGATTGAGAAAACCACAGCTACAGGCAACTGATGATTGGCAGCTTCATAGTCACACGCCCGCTCATGCATCACATCTTGTGAAGGGTTTGTGAAACATCAAATCACACAGAACTCAGCCCCCCTATAGCCCAGATTAGGTGCCCTGTGACTTCTGGCTTCTCCCAAAACTAAAATCACCTTTGAAAAGGAAGGGATTTCAGACCACCGATGAGATTCAGGAAAATATGCTGGAGCAGCCTATGATGATTGGGAGAACTGTGTGAGGTCCCAAGGTGCCTACTTTGAAGGAGTCTGAGGTGTCACTGTCTACCTATGTACAATGTTTCTTGTAGCATGTATCTTCTTCTGTAAATGTCTCTATTTTTCATAGTACATGCCAGGATACTTTCTGGGCAGACCTTGTATACCTTAGTCAGCTTTTAGGTTCCCCTCCTTCTTCCCTTTGGAAATAATGTACAGCTACAAATGCTTTCTTTCTCAGTTAGTAAAGGCTCTTTGTCTTTGTGAAACTGTTACAGAGGCCCCCTTTCCCAGCATTGGATCCCTCTTCCTCCTGTTCAATTCCCACTTGTAACATTCAGAACACCAGCAATCTTAGTGAGATTGTTACGGAAGCCCCCTTTTCTCTAGAAAGAGACTAGTACCATCTCTAGGACTCTCCCCTCCTCCTGTGCTATTTTGCTTGTGATGCTCAGGACACCTGGCAGTCTTATCAAACTGAGCTCAGGACTCTGAGTTAATTGGTGAGACATGTCTTCCTTTCGCTTCTGGCCTCCTGTATTAAGTTCTTTGTTAGACTGTAATAGCAAGGGCCCTGACTTTATTTCCCCTCTGGCTGCTCATTCCTAGCTGCTACCTAACCTCTGTTAGTACTCCTTATTAGTTGTTTGGACTGGAGGGGTGTACACATGAGTGTACACATGATGGACAACACCTTCCCAATCAAAATATACAGTTATGGTCCTGATCTTGCTGTGACTTTGCCGTGCCTTCTTCTGGAGTGGAGAACCAGGTGACGTCTACTGGAACAACTGAGCCTTTGTTTTCATATCATAGCCAGAGACCCAGACTTTACCTCTGGTTATGACCTTCTTGTGGAAATCTGGTTCATTGGAGGCAGTTTGAATCAAGTCATTAGCAACTGTAGCACGATGTCCCTTCTACTCTGGTAGCAGAAGCTGTGAAACAAATTTTGCCACAACATGTTTCAGGTGTCAAAATCTCGGACACAGTAGTTTTTGGAATCCCCAGATCAGCCTCTAGGTCTCACACTGTCAGTCGCTGACCTTTATTGATTGCAGCCCATACACATTCAACATTCTCAGGTGTTCTGCTTGATGCAGGTTTTCCAGAACATGGATCACTTTCAACAGATTCTCAATCATCTTTGAAGCATTTGTGCCACACTTTTATTTGTGCTGGTCTCATTGCATCGTCCCAGAAAGCCTTCTGAATCATCCGAATAGTTTCCACAGAGGAATGTTCAAGCTTAACACAAAATCTGATGCAGATTCATTGCTTGACTCGCTCAGTCATTTTGAATGTGACAGCCACACAGTAAATGTGCTCATTCAACAGTGTCTACCACCCCCACTGACTAGTACAGTGAAGTCATCATTGTTCACGCATGAGCATTACAGTCCACTCTCCTTGGCTGCCAGGTTACATCGATGTCGTGCAAACTGTTTTTGTTATATTAACAATGGCTGGACTTTTTCTGACAGGCAGGATACCATTTCGGTTTCAGGAAATCAGATTTTTCAGAATGTATACAATAATTGTATATATAATAGATTACACCCTTTCACGTCTCTTGAAAGAAGCTGTGACTGAAACCAATCAACCACTTTTTCAGTTCTGTGAGCCGTAAGGCTCCCTGTTTTGGCCTCAGGCAGTCTGAACTGGGCTGTCCATCACTTGAAATCTAAAGAGTCCTGATTAATTTAAGTTCAACATCTCTTGTCCCAAGCATTCATAATCAGACTGGTAAAAAAATCTGACGTAGCTGCATTAAATCATGCCTATCCAGAGGTGGATTTCTGACAAGACTGTGGAAAAGAGAGAGCAGGGAAGGGAATAAAAAATGGGAAGAAAATAGTACTGTGAGTTGAGTGAATTCAAAGATTTGCAAGATCTAGATAGAGTTTCTGGAAGCCCATTCTCCAAGACAGTTTTATTGCTTTGTTTTATTGTCCCAAAGCCAGTTATTAGCAAAAAATAAAAATAAATAAATAAATAAAACATAGCTAGGACTTTTAAACCTGGTAATAACTATTCATTTTCATACCAAATTGTCAGGTGAATCAAAGGCAACCAAAGTCATCACATTTTAATGCTCATTTCATTTAGTTTAGTTCCAATGAAAGGTATTTAACTTAAAGAAGAGGTCAACCAGAACAAGTGTGTGCTAATTACCCAATAAAGCGTTTCAGTCAGAAATGCTGAAGCACTGAGAGAAGGCAAATCTGCTGGCGACCAGCAGAAGGGAAGGCGAGGCTGTGAAAGAGAGAGGGGGGAGTACTTGAGGTGAGGCACTGAAGCCAACGTGGAAGCTCTCACATCCTTCCCAAAGAAAAATCAGCAGAAAGCGAGCAGGGAAATAGAAAGAAACTTGTGCTGTAAGTGTACTTATTTGCTCATATGATATGCCTTGACAATTTCACAGCTTTTATTTAAGACACTACAGTATTAATTAACACCCAACTCAGTGGTCACCCCTTGGGGGAGAGGCGCGCAATTCGCAGACATCGCGGTGAAGGGGACCTGTAACCTTGTCCATAACCCTTGTTTCTTCGATAGAGAGCCATTATTCACACATAACCTAGGCATGAAAAACAAAATGGCACAAACATTTTTTAAACGAGGTCAATTTTAAAATGGCATATTAGTAAGAGCATACTTATTTCCAGGGAAGTGTATTCAGTAGGCTATCTGCTCCGTAACTTGGCCAGAGGAGTGACTGCTGTCCTGTGAAGCCAGCAAAAGAAGAGGAGGCCTCGAGTGGGATAGTGGGTGGCAGGGCAGCCTCGCGTCAGAGGCCTGGTGCAGACAACACCATCTCAGTGGAAGAGCCCTAACATTCTAAAGTGCGGACTCCGTCACGGGAACACCATGAATTTCCGTATTGGGTTATTCTGTTACATTTTAACAACTACAGCAACATGAAAAAGAGAGAAGAGTGGATTATGAAGAATGATAAGAATGTCACCACAGAATTTCAGCATTTTTATCTGTTTAGAGCAGTGACTTTCAATCTTTTCATCTCCTGGCACATATCAATTAATTACTAGTATTACATGACACACCAAAGAACACATTTTTGCTGACCTGACAAATAACACAGATATAATTTTGATTTGTTCACACTGACAGCTATTGTTCTGTTTGCTCTAGTCATTTCTTTAGTTGACAATCTAAGGGAATAGAGGTCAGCATCCCTGACTAAGTAGTCAGGTACCGCATGTTTTAAAAATTCTTGCAGCACGCCAGTGAGCCATGGCACATGGGTTGAAAATCGCTGGTATAGAGCAAACAATAGTAGAATATTTTATTCAAAATAGGCCTACAATGAATAGTTTTATATCTTCTTCCATGCCCTAACAAATAACGTACATTTTTTCATGACAATGTTATCCTTCTTGGTACGTATATGTGCACGACTGACTTGTAGAAAGACAGTAAGGCAGCACAGAGCACATACACTGTTTAAAGTCTGACAAGATTCCAGCTGTTCCAATATTAGGGAAACTGGTTCACAACCTTAAAGCTGAAAGGAACAGTCGGCATTTCAACAGTCAGTGCACTGATTCAGTGAGAAAAAAATTTAAAAAGTCCAACGCTGCACAATATCATTACTTAACAGAAGAAGAAAGTCCACAAACAAAGCATAATTCCTTAAGAGATACACACAGCTTATTTTTCAATCGCTCAAAACACAAAACAGAGAATTTCAGCTGCTGTCTTTAGCAGAGGTAGATACTGCCAAAAGCAACTAAATAGGTTGACTGAAACATAAAAGCTTCTTCTTAACATACACAACTATAACAATTACCTGAGAAGAAAGTGAGGGGCAACAAGCGACTGAGTGCTGGGATTTTCGTGGCATCCTGAACGTGAGCCCAAGGCATTCTGGATGAGAGACAGATCCTCAAAGCCAGTTGTCACAATCGAAACTTCAGTGTTAGTTTGTATACACTACCTCGGAGGGTACAATAAGCTTCAGGAAGAGAGTTTAATGCATCTGGTTACAGAGCGGTGGTGTGTCAAAGTATTTGACAAGAGCATAATTCTGACCCTGACCCAAACCAAACCCTAACCTTACACTGAATTGGGTACAGAACCCAGTTAAATTCTAAGCCACAAATAATTCCTATAAATAAAGTTACCAATATAATTTAGCAGTTCATGGTTTTCATAAAAATACTATACGTCAACAAGGCACTACTATGAAGTTATCAGGTACAATGTAAAAAAAAATCAAATATACTAAGAATTCCTGGGATAATCACACATAAAACATAAAAACATTTATGCTAAATATTTCAAAAATGATAAAAAACACTGCAACAAAAAACAAGCAGATTTGGAAAAGAAACGAAGCATTTTTAAAAATAAAACTATGAAAGTACAAAACTTTAACACTAGATTAAGCTGAGCTGAAGAGAATACGTGAACTGGAAGGAAGATCTGTAGAATTTATTCAGAATGCCTCAAACAGAAAAAGAAGGGAAATATGAGAAATAAGACAAAAGTGAAGAGAGAGAAAAATCTAACATATACCTAATAAGAAGAGGGAAAGGGTAAAGTGGAGTCAATATTTAAATAAAAAAAGGAATCACTTGGAATGTGTTCATTTATGTTGCTATCAACTTAAACTGCTATTTACACAGGATGTACATGTGAACCTCATGGTAGCCACCAGGAAAAAACAGTAAATACAAAAAATAAAATGAGAAAGGAATCTAGATATAACACAAAAGAAAGCCATCAAAACACAGAGGAGAGAAAAAGAGGAACAGAGAAGAACTCCAAGACAGAGAACATTTAAAAGTGACATTAAGTGCATACCTGTCATCAATCATTTGAAATGCAAATGGAGTGAACACTGCAATGCAGACGAACCGTGGCTCACTGGATGAAAAGGAAGACACATCCGCACGGTGCCTACAAGCGAGTCACTTCAGAAGTGAGGGGGACACACAGACCGAAAAGTGAAGAGATGGGAAAGGGTGTTCCATGCAAGCGGAAATGACAAAAAACTGGAGTAGCTATACTTATACATGACGAAATAGACTTTAAAACAAAAACTGTATTAAAAGACAAAGAAGGGTACTATATAATGATAAAAGAGTCAATCAATCAAGAATATGTAACCCTTATAAAGATACATGCACCCAACAAGGGAACACCACAATATATAAAGCAAATATTAACAGGTTAAAGGTAGAGACTGGAAGCAATACAACAATAGGATGAAACTTGAACACCTCACTTAGATTAATGGATGGATTATCCAGACAGAGTATCACTAAGGAAACATGACCTTAAGTGACACATTAACATCACATGCCAACAACGTTCCATCAAAAAGCAGCAGGACAATTCCTCTCAAGTGCACATGGAACATTCTCCAGATAGATCACTTTAGGCCATAAAACAAGTCTCAATAAATTTAAGAAGACTGAAACTATATTAAGCACAAATATTTTTCAACCACACTGGTATAAAGTAGAAATCAATTAGAGATGAAAGCAAGTAAAACTACATGCTACGGAACAATCAATGGGATAGCAAAGAAGCCAAAGGCAAAATTAAAAAACACCTAGAGACAAATGAACACAGAAATATAATGTACCAAAATCTATGTGGTGCAGCAAACACAGTGGTAGGAGAAAAGTTTGTAGCAATACAGGCCTACATCGATAAAAAAGAAAATTTCAAATAAACAATTTAACTTTACACCTAAAGGAACTGGAAAAGAAAAAAAACAAGGTCCCACATTAGTAGGAGGTAAGAAATAGTAAAGACCCAAACGAAAAAATAAATAAATGACACAGAGACTTAAGAACAAACTGACAGTAACCAGAGGGGAGCTGGGAGGGGATATTGGGAGGATCTGAGGGAAGAGTCATCACGGAACACGTACAAAGGACACAAGGACAAAGCCAAAGCGGGGTAGGACTGAGGGAGGGAGGTGGGGATGGCTGGGTGGGGACAGTGGTGGAGGGAAAATGGAGACAACTGTACTTGAACAACAATAATTTTTTTTTAATTTAAAAAAAGAAATGTAAAAAAAAAGTTGAAAAGATCAATGAAATTAAGAGCTAGTTCTTTAAAAAGTTTAAAAAAAAAAAAAACAGACAAAACTTTAGCTAGCCTAACCAAGGAAGAAGAGAGAGAGGACTCAAATAAAATCATAAATGAGAGAGAAGTTAGAGCTGACACCACAGAAATACCAAGTAACATGACAGATTATTATGTACAGTTATATGCCAACAAATTAGACAACTTAGAATAAATGGATACATTCCTAGAAACACAAGAAACATACTATCTTCCAAGACTAAATCATGAAGAACTTAAAAAATCTGAATTGACTGATTACCAGTAATGAAATTAAATAATGAATCAAAAATCTTCCAACCAAAGTCCAGGAGTAGATAGCTCCATGAGCAAATTCTACCAAATATTCAAAGAAGATTTAAAAAAAAAATGGAAAAAAAGGGAAAGTTTCCAAACACATTCTACTAAACCAGCATTACCCTGATGCCAAAACCAGACAATAACACCGCACACAAAAAGTGAAACTAGAGGCCAACGTGTGCGATGCAGGCGGATGCAAAAATCCTCAGCAAAATATTAGCAAACCCAATGCAACAATACATTACAAGACCATACTCACATACCATCATTAATGGGATTTATTCTAGGGATGCAAGGATGGTTCAATACTCACAAATCAATCAACATATCACGTCAGCAAAATAAAGAATAAAATCATATGATCATCTCAATAGCTGTAGACAAAGCATCTGACAAAATGCAACACATGATAAAAACTTTCAACAAAATGGGTATAAAGGGATGTACCTCAACAGAATAAAAGCTGTATAGGACAAACCCAGAGCTAACATCATACTCAAAAGTTTAGGAGCAAGAAAAGAAAGTGTCATTATCATTCAACATAGGACTGGGGGTCCTCGCCACAGCAGTCGGACATCCAAATTGGAAAGGAAGAAGTACAACTGGCTTTATTCATAGACTGCTCACACTCCTTCCCTTGCTGCTGAACAACGGACTGATTTCCAGGTGGCTACTTCAGCAGATTACTTCAGCCAGGCACCTTCTGCCGCCGGGACTCTACACCTGTTGTTTCCACGTGGGCTTCCTGGATTGCTACCCACTGCTGATCCACAGGAGCAGGTATTTCTTTATGAAAGTCTGCACCCTGTTTCGCCTTGTCTCACCTCTTTGCCTACAGCTCATGTAAATTTCTGTCAGACTACTACTTTTTTTCCCCTTTCACCTACTGGATATATAAACATTCTGGCAAAATTCTGGGACAATGGACATGTTGTCTTTTCTATCTACTCATGTTATTGGTGGTTTAGACTCTGTGTCCCAATACGGCTCTTCCTTTTGGCTGGCATTTTGGCTCAATAAAATCTTACTTACAAAAAGACTTTCAGGTGTTGAAGTTAAAGATTTTTGTTTGTTTAATGTTGTGTTCACATCTATTTTCTATTAGATCCATACAATAGCCATGCGAACACTGATTCTACTTTCAAAATATCTCACTCTTACCCTATAAACAGATTGCCACAATACTCAATAAAGTTCCCACCATCTTGCTCTTCGAAATTTGTAACCCCCTCAAAACTGGCTTTCAGACCTCTAGTATCTCAGTCTAACCCACTGTTTCCATCAACATCAGTTTTGCCCTGATAAAACACAGATGTTTACTTATTATTTTCACACCCCCTTATCAGATGTGCCTCAACCCCACTGCCTGCAGGAAAACATGTAACCACTCTGACACAATATTTAAGCCTTTCCAACCTGGCCCTACTTCAGTGTTTTGCTCTCATGTCCAGCCATTCCAACGCAAGCATCCTGCACCCCAGTCAGGTTAAATAACAGACACGGCAAACACATGAATGCAGACAACTCCTGTTTTACCCAAGGAAAACCTTAGAGAAAGTTCAGAAGTGCGTCAGCTTAGGTACTTTATTTACTTTTTTAAAGATTTTATTTATTTATTTTTTAGAGAGAGGGGGAGTGAGGGAAAAAGTGAGAGAGAAGGCGAGGGAGAAATTGATGTACTAGAGAAACATCGATCTGTTGCCTCTTCTATGCCCCGAACTCGGGACTTGGCCTGCAACCCAGACATGTGCCCTGACCGAGAATCGAACAGGCCACCTTTTGGTTTGTGGAATCATGCCCAACCTACTGAGCCACTCAAGTCAGGGCTACGGTACTCTACATAGTTAATGGGAAGTGCTTAGAACCTAGATGACTATTATTTAATTTTCATCAAAAATGTATTTTAATTGCTTAAATGTAATTATTCCTTAAAATTTTTTTAACACTCTCCTGAGGATATGCTTATTGATTTTTAGAGAGAGAGGATGGGAGAGGTAAAAGAGAGCAATATTGACATGAGAGACAAACAACTCCGTATGTGCCTCAACCGGGGGTCTAACTTGCAACCTGGGTATGTGCCCTGACCAGAAATCGAACTGCAACCTTTTGGTGTGTGAGATGATGCTCCAACTATCTGAGCCACCTGGCCAGGGCTGGAATTATTCTTTTAAGTTTAGCTAATATTTAACCATAAACTGAAAATAAACATTAAAAAGCTCATACAAGAATGTGGCATTAAGTTGTTTCACTTAAAACACTGACATGCATAAATTTCAAAACTCTCTAAAGTAAGACAATTCCTACATCTAATTGCCATATTTTAACTTGCCTAATTTAAAGTACAACTTTTATGGAAATTATTATGCAGGTTATAAATTAGTACCACAAAAACATGGAGAGAAATATGAGCAACAGCTGAAAAGGGTTCTGAAAGATGCTGGGACTTTACCTGGCCATTATTACTCTATAGCATAGCTAGAAATTTCCAGAAAGAAATAGCATTTTTATGCTTTAGACATTTTTTTGATGAACAAACAGAATCCCCATGGTTTGTTTATATAACACTGAGATCTGCCTTACTATGGAACAGACGCAGAAATAAGCTATATATGGAGCCATGCTGTGAGAAAAAAATTATTTTAGGAAAATTAATGTGATAATGATATGCAATATGATTTGGAGAAAGTATATATTAAAAGAAAAGTCAAATTTGCAGTTTTCTGCAACAATCCACCTGAGAAAGACTTAAAATCTAAGTTATAGCAATGGTGTCAGGAAAAAGAAGAGAGATAAAACGTTATAACGATGAAATGTAACATACTTGATAGATTAACTTGGCCATTATGAGTTTGATGAATAACTTTGAAAAACTTGCATTTACTGTAGAAATAAGAGTCTCCCACTTAAACGTTCCCTAGATGCTAATAAGTTCTAAACGTACACCACGTCCTTTTCAAACGTCCTTTTTGAGCTCCACACCTGTGTGCCCACCTACCTATTAGAGTCCCAAATTAAGTGTTCGATCCTCTGAGGCATCATGGCCCACTCCGCTCCTACCCTTGGAGAATTGTACTCTCACAGTTTTCCCTATTTCAGTAAATGGTTCCACCTCCACCGAATCATTCAATGCAGAAAACCAAGACATTTTTTAAGCCCCACATCCAAATCCATGTTTAGGTTCTTTCAGTACTTCCAACAGGTAACTTAAATGCACCCATTTTTCCATCTGCGCTACCACCATATTCTGAGGCAACATCAACTCTTACCTGGACTACTTCAAAAGACTCCTGATTGCTCTCCTTCTTCTTCTTCATCTCATTCAAAACTCATGTCCACACAATAGCCAGTCAGACCTTATGAAATTATAAACAGGACCGTGGCAACTCAAAATTTAAGGCTCTTTCATGGTTTCCCATCGCCCGTGGAATAAAATACAAACTCCTTACTCTATCTTAAGCATTCCCCTTATCTCATTCCACACCCTCCTTTAGTCCCTGTATTCCCATCCAACTGACTTCCAGGTTTAACGAATGTGCCAAGCTTTTTCTCCTCCTGAGGAACTGGTGCATGATGTCCACTCTGCTTAGAATGGCCTTCCCCTCCTACTCTGTCTGGCTAGCATCTCCTCATTGCTTACTTCTCAGGTTCAGTTTCACCTCTCAAGCAAGTTACTCCCCCTAACTGTCCAGTGCAAAATAGGTCTTTTCTTTTTAACAGCACCTGTCCTTTCCTTCCACAGCATTTGAAATAATTTTAGTAATATATTTATTTGTTTACTTTCCTGTTTAATTTAAGAAAGGTCTCTCTTTACAAACTAACTGTAAGCTCTGCAGGGCGGGTACCATGACTGTTCTGCACACAGCACAGCCCCTAGCATAAATCCGCTGAAATAAACTAGGTGCTCAATTAAGATATTTTGAATGCATGACTGATTAGTATATAATTATACAAATAATAAAAGCAATCTGCTTAGAAAAGGGGCAAATGAAGGAGTGGTCATTATAAATCTTTGTACCATCAATAACAGTAAAATGAATAGTTAACAGAGAATGCTCACATACACCATATACAATCACAAAGGCTTTACATACATTAACTCACTTAATCCTTATGAGATGCCATTGAAGCAAATATTACCCTTATCCCCATTTTATAGGCAAAAAAACTGAGGCACAGAGAAGTTGAGTGATTTTTCCTAAGTTACATGGCTAGTATGTACCAGGGCTAGGATTTAAACCCAGCAGTCTGGCTCTAGAAGTCACATTCTCATACTGCTATGTTACATCAGTAATGAGCACTAAAAAGATTTAACTGTCAGGCCCCCTACCCGCTGCCCAAGGAACACCCATTCAGAGGAGAAGCTGGCTGTATCTAAGTGAAATGGCCGTGGAAGGAAAACCAGCTGCATACCAGCCTTGGCTAAACAGTTGTCTGCAAAATCTCTAAACAAATTCTCTTCGATTATTCACCAGAAAAGATGTAAATTTTCCAACCAATGGGAACCTTTGGCAAACTGAGTTTACTGGCTCCCTGAGCAGGAATTAAAAATAGTTATGCCCTAATAATGATATTATACGCCATGGCAAATAATCTCATAATTCAAATATGTTATTTTTATATTGAAAATATAACATCATGAACTACAAGTTTCACTTTAGGAAAGAAAATTATAATCTTTTCAATTAGAAATTCATCAACTCTTAAGTTGCTTTGTGTAAAGAAATAACTAGTAAATAGGAAATAAAGAAAAAGTAAATTTTCAACAGATTACTAAAAAGAGGCTCATGTACTAAGCTAAAGATGAAAATAGGAACTAGACTGATTCTTTCTTACATGTATCATTTCTGTAAAACTACACATTAAATAGTTTGTGAGCTTACTAAGGACAGAGCAAGAATGTACTCATATTTATCACCAGTGTTTGTAATGCGCATCTCTGCAGGTTATAAAGTGATATTTGTGTTCGACTAGTAAGAATTTTTAAAAAGTTATCCCACTGAACAGAGAGAAAGGAAAATCTATGCAGAGGAAATCACAAGAACAGATACAGATGTTGAAAAGTACCTGGCATGTTGAAAACAACAAAAACCCCAGCAAATATTCAGTGTAGAAATACATGAAATATTTGGTACAGGGAAGTCAGAATGAGTACAGGCAGCCAGTTTGGGTGAGGCCACCTGTGCCCACGCTCATGAGTTGACATTTTATTTTATTCCTAAGCAACCAAGTAAGTTCTCAAACAGGTGAATTATATGATCTAGAAACAAATTAAGAGTATGGAATATGAACTCAGAAATGTGGTCCCAGGTTTAGCCCGAGGTCACCTATCTATCTTTAGAAGGAATAATAAAAGCCAAAGGAGCCACATGCCAATGCGTTTGAAAAATTACTGCAAAATCTACACTTCAAACTTCCCTTTGATCCTCTGTGTGGCCCTTTGGAATGATGACTCAGTTCGAGTTTACTGAGCTTATAAATGGGGCTTTGATGACTCAGTTCGAGTTTACTGAGCTTATAAATGGGGCTTTATATGACTTTATATGACCTTTATATGAGCTTATAAATAGGACTTATAAATATGACCCCAAGGAAGTTCCCCTAAAATAAAATCTTTCAACATCCTATACTTTAATCAGCACTTCTGCCCCCAAATTACTTCCATGTTCCTATGATATTTTACCCTAAACAGGCACCCCCCTTTTTCCTTTATATGCAGGAACTGAGGAGTGAGCAGGCGTGTTATGCATGGCATGGATCCAACGTCAGAGAGCTAGTGATGACTATACATCTACATCCCAAATGAGAAAAATGAGGAGTTGAAAAATAAAGAAGATAGAGAATTAACGAGTTTCTACTATTGGGTTGGGTTTTAGGAGGCAAATAATTTATATAGATAGATATAGATAGATATAGATATAGATATAGATATAGATATAGATATAGATATAGATATAGATATAGATATAGATATAGATATAGATAGATATAGATATCTTTGAAGACTCTCCCGTGGTCTTCTTTACATAATAACAGAAAAAAATTACCGAGAGTTACAAAGAAGGTATCTGCATGTTTCAGCAAAGGGGGTAGGAGTAAAAGGGCTGGAGCAACCATAAAATATGATGGGCATGGTGGAGAGAAGCAGGTAGGGCAAGAAAGACTAAACTACATATTCCAGAAAACGTCACACAGTGGGAAAAGTCACCTTCAGGAACTTTAGGAATGGCCCAAATTTAAGACAGTCCAAGGGAAGTGAGTCAGTAGATGATCACATACTCAGCAATGCTGAGGTGTCCCTTGCAACGTCACAAATGCTCACTAAAAAGGCAGGATTCAGCACAGGGCACTTCGGTAGACTGAATATTTTCAATGGAAGGAATATGGGAAACTACAGGTGCAGAAAGAACGCTCTTGACCTTTCTGTGAGGCACATCACAAGACCCTCACCTGTGAGATGTGCCCACTCCATGGCCAGAGGAAGGAAGGAACATCCTTCCCTCTGAAGACAGAGGGATGTGCCGAGAGGGACCCAGACCAGCAGGCCTTGCTAAGCTCTCCCCAGTTTCCTCCCTTCAGCTTATGCCTCCTTTGGACTTCGTCTTTTCCCACCACTTTGCAAGCTTCATCAAACCTGGCGTAAAAATGCTCGGGTTTAACCACTTGTTTCCTTCTGAAAGCTCTCATGTCACATAAAATTTGTATTAAATACATCTGTATGCCTTTCTCTTGTTAATCTGTCTTTTGTAACAGAGAACCAGCTGAGAATCTAAATGTGTAGAAGGAAACAGACAATGCTCCTCCTCAGTACAAAATCCTGTGAAATCTACTGGCCGAAGTTTCACCTTAAGGCCTAATGTGAGATGAAAACGATAACCAAAGAAAATTCAGAAGTAACGACAGAAAAAAGTATAAGAAACTAAAGTGGCAAAATCATGCAGTAGACTTCAGTCTTGTATTCAGCAGGAAGGAAAGTTACCCACAGACCCCTGGGCTGTGTCGCTGA
>VMDR010024017.1:0-15252 GCA_007922815.1 Macrotus californicus | reverse complement strand
GGTGGGGGGAAAATGCAGACAACTGTAAATGAACGGCAATAAAGTAATTTAAAAAAATTAAAAAATTAAAAAATAAAGAAATTCAATTCATAAGTAAGATCTAAGCACAAATAGCTTCAATGGCAAATCCTGTCAAATAGTTAAAGGAGAATAAAACTAAAACTATAGAAACACATTCAGAAAATAGCCAATAAAGGAGAACTTCCAGGTCACTTTTTGAGGCTAGTATTAACTTGGTAACAAAACAGATAAAGACAGGTCAAAAAGAAAACTACAGATTAATATACCCCATAAACATAAAGGCAAAAACCCTGAACTAAATATCAACAACTAAATCCAAAAATATACAAAAAGAGTAATACACTATGATCAAGTCAGATTTATTTGAACAGAAATGCAAGCATGGTCTAGCATTCAAAATCAATCAGTGTGATTCAGTAGAAGAGGAGAATCAAGAAGGAAAAGCATAAGATCATCTCAAGCAGATACACTAAGAGCGTGTGAAAAGTCAACACCTGCTCATATAAAGTGTCACAAAAAATAATAACATAACTTTCATGAAATCAGAAATAGAAGGGCACTTCTTCAACCTAACAAAGAACATCTATGAAAAATTAACAACTAGCATTGCACTTAATGGTGAAAGGTGAAATACTTTCACTCAAAGATCAGACGTAGGGCAAAAACAGAAAAAAGAATACACTGAAATAGAGATGCTAGCCAGTGTAACAAAGTAAGAAAAGATACAGAAATTGATAGGAAAGAAAATTTGTTATTTAAAAACAATGTGACCACACACGTTTTTAAAATCCCTACAGAAAAGCTCCTAAAATAAATGAGTTTAACAATGATACAGAATAATGGTCAGCATAGAAAAGCCTGTTCTATTTCTATACACTACCAATGAACAACTTGACAGTGAACTTAAAATACAGCATCATTTATGATGGCATCTAAAAATACGAAGTACGTAAGATAAGTCTAACAAAGTGTGTACGAAAGCCGTGCTCTGAAACTGCACGACACTGTTGACAGAAGTCAAAGCCCCCTGCAAGGGGAGAGCTGCACTGTGTTCACCATCAGGAGACCCCATGGTGTTAAGAGGGCGATTCTCCAAATTAACCTGCAAACTCAATTCAATCCCAGTCACCGAGGTCTGAGTTATTCTAAAATTAAGAGTACAACAAACTATTAGAATACGCACAGCCCATTAACATGTTTGACTAAGTTTATTACCTGTTTTCGTAGAGTGTATTTGAGTCATCAGATTATGTGAATGACTCCCTAAATTGTATGTGTGTAAACTACTTGTGTTCTCTGGTTAGTACTCAGCCCTGACAAAGTCATCAAGTCTGCAGGTGTGTGAGATAATGTAGACCAATCGAGAATAGAAATCATATGTATACAAAATTACACAGGAACATGAAAAATTCAAAATTTGGAAAGGAAAGAATGAAACAAGACCTTCGTGGCCGAGACCAAACCGTTCCGTCACAACTCAAACAACCTTAGACCTCTCTCTACCCACAAGCCATGAGGGCTTGAAAGACCAGAACAGTCCTGCAAATACCCATCAACATTTAAAACCAAAGACCCTCTGGGAAACAAAACAGAGACCCAGCAACCAGCATACTAAAGGGAATTTAAATAATTTCTTGATCAAATATTTCAATTTTCTGTGGATCGATAATCAGTTTAGAGGGGAAAAATATCTGCCCCTCCATATGTCTTACATGATACATCTCTCTGTAAGAAAAACTTTAAAAGAAATCACTTTTTTACTTTTAGAGGACTATAAAGAAGCCTCTGATTTATTGCAACTGTTCTAAAATTATAGAAACACACTAAAGCTGCAAAACAAGTTTAAGGCTTTAAAAATAAAAATCTCAATAAAAATAAACCACCTGTGCATACAAAAACTAAAAGTAACAAAACAGAAATCTATTGCTTTGAAAAATAAGAAACAAACATTTTCCTAGTTAGTCAATATGTTCAGTTAATGAAAACAAACCCAAAACATCTGGGTCTTGAGTTGCAACCTGACTTACCAAACAGTCTGTTTCTATGAGATCCCACTGGACAAGCAGCTATCCTATCCCATGGCCCACGACCCACTGCCACACATGCAGCCAGTCATACTGGCTTTCCAGAGCCATGCCTGGGTTGCAGGCCAGGTCCCTAGCAGGGGACACTCAAGAGGCAACCACAGATTGATGTTTCCCTTCCTCTCTTTCTCCCTCCCTTCTCCTCTCTCTAAAATTAAGTAAATAAAATCTTTAAAAATAAATAAATAAAGGAGGAGCCTAGCCTACTCTACACAGACTTTCCCAGTACCAATGCAAAACAGTTTTAGAGTTAAATTACCATGAGCAAAATCCAAATTACTGGCACAATTGCAAGTAAGAAAAAAGCACCTACCTAAGAATTCAAATCCATTTTTCTATTCCCCCAGTAGAACACCATTGTTGGGTGAGACCCCACCCAAGTGACCTCACATTTTTACTACAATGATGAGGCTTTAGCACCAAAGAAAAAGATTCTTCTTTCTTTCTAGAATTTATTTAAAGAATCTCATTCAGGTATGGAATCTGAAAATCAGAATCCAAAATTCCAGCTGAGGTTGGCAGCAGTCCACTGACTCCCAGAGCTGATAGCACGGTCTACTCCAGGCCAGTTTTAATTAGAAATAACCAACAGGTGAGTGGATTTTGGTATGCACAGAAGGATTCAAAGCTGGCCCCAGAGCTGAGAGGCTGCACCAGCCCCTTGCAGGCGGGGCTGGCTCTGGGCCTCACGCAGCCTCTCCAAGGAGAAGGGAGAGTGGTATTTCAGCAAACAGCTCGTCACCCGCTATCCAGGGACCTGGTTATAACTGGAAAGACCTTTACGGTGTCAGCATTTAGGATGTACGATTACACTCAGAATCCCCAACAAATCATTCACAACACATTCAAGTGAGTCTAAGGAAGCTTAAGTAACTTTTAAAAGCATACTACTTGGATATAAAATAATTTAGAACTTATATAGTTCTAATCTTTATTTTTCCTTTCTACATTCCACTATCCACACTTAAAATATACAATTCTCATTTACTTATGTGTTTACAAGTTAGTAACTTTGTAATTTAAATATACATTTTTTATTGATATACTGGGATTAAATTCTTACCCTTTAATTCTCCCCCAAATTTCTTATGAATAGCTTTCAATTGTTGGCAATTTTTTTCTCATTTTCAAAACATACCCAGAGAAAAATGCCAGATTTAGTATCTTCTTTAAAAATCATTGACATGCATCCTATTTAAAACTATGCCTATGAGGAAAATGGAAGAGTATTTTTTCCTTCTAATGATTAATCTTATATTAATCTTTATTAGTAATAGTTGTGTTAATAATATTAATAAACCTTGTTCCAATACACAATGAGTGTTTTCTACAATAGGTTGATTTTATCTCAACAATACAATTCTTTTAAACCAGAAAACCTAACTAGATTATACATCTGAATGAGTGTAAGGACCCTCAACTTTACTACACAGAGAAAACCATGGCAAGTCCGGGAACGATAAAACCTTTCCCCCCCAAAGGGAAATGCGGTGACAGTTCTGACCAGGAAGGCTGCCCACCGTCCTCCCCACAGCCTGCAGTCACTGTGATGCTGAAGAGTGCCAGAGAGATGGCGGCCCCCCTGCAGCCTGGAAACGCCTTACCCAAGCGGGCATCTGTGTTGTCAAACAACTCAAAACCCGAAGGACTGTGGCACACCCGTCAGCTTCAGCAGAGTTGGTGCCGACCTCTCTCCCACACACCTGCACGAGTGAGCGTGGCAGTTTCGTCCTGAGAACAGTGAGAGAAACTAATGGGCCCCAGCACTAGCCTAAGTCAACTTTTCCTGGTCTCTTTAAAGCTGATGAAACTGGAAACTGGAAATCAACCCAACTGTATGACTTGGCCCAGCACATCCCAGCGGTTTCAAACCAGGGTAATTTGTGATGGGCAGAGGCCTGCTCTCCCAATATACCCCTCCTGACACAGAAGGAACCCCAAAACGAGTCGCCCTGGAGGTCCAAACCACAGCCGCAATAGCTCTTCAGTCCCTGGGCACCCGCCCTGACCTGGTGGACGCATCACAAATAATTGAAGGTAGAATATGAATAGACAGATTTTGTCAGCATTTTCCCTCATTCATCTCATGGGAGAGGTAGCCGTGATTACCTCTTCCAAACACAGGTAAAGAAGTGACACCCAACAAGGAAGGCCGTCCTTAGAACATGCAAGCTTCTTAGTAATGAACAGGAAGCACATCACTCATTCTTTTCTTATCCTTTAGGGCCATGGGGGTGCTGGGGCTGGGGAGGTGCTGAAACCCAACGGGACACATCTGGTTATCAGAATTAAGGGATGCCACTGAGATTTAGTGGGTACAGGCCAAAAAGCTTAAGACATCCTTCGGTGCATGAGACAGTCTCAACTAACAAAAAGTTCAAACGTCCCACATATTCAAATTAGTAAAAAACATGCTTCTAGCTCTCTGACCTCAGAACCTTACTCCATTCTACATTTATACACAAAATATTTTTAGACAGTTGTAAAACTTGAATTTTCCAGGAATTCAACTATTGTTCAAGTCTAGAAAAAAAATTATACTTTGTTTTATTTGAAACTTCAGCAAAACTGCTCATCATTTTATAATATTCCATCACCAACTAGTGTGAGTCACCAATCAGGGCTCTACATGGGAGGTTTGGGCGTTTGGCCCATTCACTGCCTCCTTATGTGTCTGATCCAACCATTTACATATTGAAATACATGTTATTTTATTATGCACTGCTATCCTTCTGTTTCTCCTTCCATTACACTAAAGACATTATATTCATATTTTAACTAGAAATTATATTGTCTAAACATTGCATTCTAGAGTAAGAGGGCATTACAAAAAATTATTCTTAAAAAAAAAAAAAGCATTGGGTCTCATAGGTTTGAGACTCACTGCCTGCCCAGAGGACATGCTCAACAAATGTTTGCCAGGAATAAACACACAGGTCATCTGTTAGGACACAACACACGCCAGGGCAAAAGGTCCCGTTCTCACAGCCACAGCAGGGACTGCCCCACATTCCCCTGGGGGAAGGAGATGCGCAGATCCTGGGCCCCAGCTGGAGATCAAGTTTAAGGGCATGCAGCATTTCGAACACACCAGGACACTTTTCAGAGTTAACGGAGGTATTCCACATTATGCCCATCCAGCAGGTGTCATCCACAACTGTCCCCGCAAAGCAGGACAGGTGACTACCTTGAAACTAAGGCATGTTTGTGAGCATCCCAACCAGGAGCCTTCAATCCCACATTGCCCTGAAAGGTCCACAAAGTCCCTAATGCTTCTCCAGTTTCTAGGCACACTGGCAGGACGGAACCCAGTCAACCCTGGCAGCAAGGCCGGCTGCTGTCCCTCCGTCTCACTGTGGCTCCCACTCTTCTGCATCTACCAGAATGCCACCCATCCATCCTCCAGCATCCTATTGCTCTTGCTCCTCACGGACACACAGGGCAGGAGGCAGCAGTCGATCCAGAGAACCACAACAGAAGGGCCCTCAGTAAAAATGCTTCAGGTTCTTGTCAGGTACAAAGACAAATGCTGCCACTGGCAAAAATACGGCTTCTTTGTAGCCAGCTGTGGGAAAGCATAAAAATGCCAGCAGGATGGATGGAATTGCTGCCCAAAGCCTGAGCTTTAGCTTGTCTCAGGGGCTCAAGTAGGTGACAGGGTGCTGTAGGCTAACGAATATATAAGGGTTTTGGATCCTTAGTAACTCGTAAGTCCAAACAGGTCAAAGATTTTGAGACATCTTTCCAATCTAACCAGATTCTTCATAAAGTTTCAATTCGAACAGCACATACACTATTATACATCCCACTAAGATAAGGCTCTAAATATTTTTTTAAATCAGCACAATAAAAACTACAGACATGAATGGAAAGTTTGATGAATGCTCAAGTAAAATTTAATAAATATACTACAGAGAAAAATATCTAAGTATTCGTTAGATAGAAAAGAAAGAAAAAGAAAGAAGGAAGGGAGGAAGGGAGAAAGGGAGGGAGGGAGGAAGGAACAGAGGAAGGAAGGAAGATCTGCAAAGATCTGATGGGTCAATCCCAAAGAAAAGATAAGCCAGTCTAGTTTATGTCAGGAAGAAAATGTGAGAACGACTCCGAGCCAGTCCAGCGGGGTGTCACGTGTTTAGTCTGGGTCTAGGTGAAAGAGGGGCCGTGAAACTGCTGGAGCAGATGCCCTCGTGTGCGGCACCGCTCGGGTAATGCTCCAGGGAGCCTGGGTGAGGAGGTGACCATGCCCACGGGTCTGCTCTTACCATCGCACTTTGTTGCATGTCTGCGTCGCGCCGAGAGGGGAACCTGCCACCATGGGGACTTGGATGGGACTGTGCTGCTTGTTTGTGACCAGATCCAGCTTTTCTTCTAATGATTTACAAGTAGCCTCGAGAGCTTGCAGCTTGGCTTCAATGCTATCCAATCGTAAGCATATTGTCTGGTTAATGGAATACAGGAATGACTGGAAGTGAAAAGAAGAAAAACTTCAGAAGGGCATCTGGAACCTTACGGAGACAGTGGCAAGGAACACCAAATGGCGACTTCCTAATCTGAATTGTGTCTACTCCAATAAGAACAATCCCTGTACTTCAGCTCTGTAGTTTTAAGCCAGAAATATTTGAGTAAACAAGTTCAACCTCCTGTATTTAAAATGTGATTACTTAAATCATGGTTTTACTTCCATTTGTAGTTTTGATCCTTAGTAACGCTTAAGTCCCTATAATAAAAATGTATGTAGTCTTTAGGATGTTCCTCTATTAATCAGTAAGTTTACACACAGAGCTAGTCACATATTTCTAACTATAAAAATATATTTACTTGCAACATCAAAATAGCTTGCAAACCATTGGTCCGGCACATTCACATTATCCCCACTGTCCTGATGTTGAAATTTGGTAAAAAGGTTATGAACAACACGTCTGCCACCTAGTGGTTGACATGAAGAGCTGCCTCACACTCAATTATCATTTCTTGAGCCAAGTCCCAATTACTAACTCCAATTGATTCCAATAAGCAGGGTCATGCATGACTCCAGACCCAAGAAATGGATCAAATACACACCCAGCCAGGAAAGCTCTTCACTTCCTACAACTGCCGTTCCTGTCATGAGAAGCATGTTTTCAGGTCAGACTTCCACTGTGCAGCAAATACCCTAAGCTGGTCTCACCAGCTGGTGGAAGGATTCAGAATGTAGTTAGGAGCAAGTTCATAAAGCATCCAATAGCTCAATGTAGTGGAAAGGCTGGCTTGAGAGTCAACAGCTGAAAATAATAAATCTCCCTTTCTTTCATCTTTCCCTCCGATGGACTGACAGGACATGCCATCTAACTGCTGCTGACCTACAGCATTAGCTAGGCCTGCTCTCTTTCTAATCAGAAGCAAAAGGGCAAAATTAGAGCAATATCACAATCATGCATGGGCATCAAGGCCTGGGAGAGGGAAAAAGTGCTTACTCTTAACAGTGCATTTTCAACAGACTGAGCTTAACTGCTGAGGAAGTTAAATCCATCAGTCTAATTGCCTCGTAGATATGGCAGTAAGGGGCAGCGATGCGGAAAACAAACCCGCACGCTGCCCGAATAACTCACTCTGTCTCAAGCAGTCATGCCCCCAACGAGACTCATGAGTGCTAACATACAAAGCGAGGGGCTAAAGTCCACGTCCTCGCCTCCACTGACTGCCTTCAGGAGAACAGGACGTTAAAGAAAGTGTGTGACCAGGGACCAGGCAGAGACACACACAGTGCAGATACTCCGTCACCAAGGATCTACAAAGAGGTAATGTCCATGGTTCACCCTAAAGTAAGTCACCATTAGAACCACTCACTAGTGCTGAATTTTTGAGACAAAATCCCTTATAACTCCACTATTCTTTATTATTTGAAGACATCAAATATCTGGCTCCTGAATTCTTAAAATACAGTAAAACCGTACTATTTTAATTCTAAATTTAAAATAATCCTGCCTGGGGTTTGGACAAAATGCACTGTTATATACTAATAAAAGAATTACCAAATTAATAACACAAAGAAGAGCAGAGAATATATTTTGAATGAGCCTTTTATATCAAGTGATATTAATCATAAACAGTCGCATCTATTCATTGAAGGCTTCTGGGCAATTTGGTGAGCAAACTTCTTCCAACAGTGCACACGTGTGGCAGCACGCAAACCACAGCCCGAGTCTGACAGATTAGAGGGGGCTGGGACTAAGGCTGGGCCACCTTCATTTCCTCCTTTATGCATTTCTGTTCTGTTTACACTTATAATACACGTACCTCTGGTGGTAAAACTGTAACTGCATTTTGTTTTAAAATATGATAATTTGGTGTTACTAATGCAGCCATCTTCTATTAGTTTGAAACTAACCAGAAATTTAACTGTGGATATACTTTAAAATCACCTGCGTGTTTAAGCTTACACTGCTTCCCCTCATTAATGAAATTAAGTTTTGGGGGACATGAATGTTTCTAAAAAGACACCCCATATAAATAGAGGGATTACATGAAAAGTCACTATGGCTTTCTTCTCTCTTCTTGTTTTTTCCTTTACTTCCTACACTATGGTTTTCATTTGCTTTGCCTTCTTAAACTTTTCACATGTGCTGCTATTTATCTCCATGATTCTGTAAACACTAAACCAAAAAAGTAAATCCAAAAGTCCAAAGTCTCTGACTGACCGACTCAGTGGTTTACAAGACCACGTCGAGCAGACTTTAATAAAACTCAGGTGACCAAGCTGGTAGTACAGAAGTACTTCGGCACAAGTGGAAAACATCAGCCACTCAGATTGTTCTCTTTCCTTCTGTCCACGACAGGTCTACGGTTCTATAGGAAATGCCTCATTTGGCAGCAATCTCAATCTAAATAATGTTGATTCCTCATAATCTCTAAGGGAGAAAAATGGCTGTATGCGCCATGTAGGAGGTTGAACAGTGACTCCTAAAAACGATCCGTCTACATCCTAACCCCCATAATTTATACACGTGGTCTTACTTGGAAAAGGGTCTCTGTAGGTAAAATTAAATCAAGGATCTAGAGGTGAGATCTTCCTGGATTAGAATGACACCTGAAGTCAATAACAATGTCCTTGTAAGAGAAGAGAAAGAGCCCCATCTAGTGTGGCTCAGGTGGATGGAGCATAAGCCTGTAAGCAGAAAGGTCAGGGGTTTGATTCCCCACCAGGACACGTCTAGGTTGCAGGTTCCGTCCCCAGTCAGGGCACATATGAGAGGCAACCACCAGTCAATGTTTCTCTCTCACCTCAATATGTCTCTCCCTCCTCAATATGTCTCTCCCTCTCTCTCCCTCCCTTCCCCTCTCTAAAATCATTAAGCATGTCCTTGGGTGAGGATTAAAAAAAGGAGAGAAAGCCCTGGCTGATGTGGCTCAGTGGGCTGAGCACCAGACTGCAAACCCAAAAGGTCACTGGTTTGATTCCTGGCCAAGGCACATGCCTGGGTTGCAGGCCGAGTCCTTAGCTGGGAGTGTGCGAGAGGCAACTGATCAATGTTGCTCTCACACATCAATGTTTCTCTCCATCTCTTTATCCCTCCCCCCCTTTTCTGAAAATAAATAAATACAATTTTTAAAAAAGAGAGAGAGAAGAATAAGGGAAACAGACACTGACACATAGGAAGGAGAGTCCACGTGAGGATGGAGGCAGAGACTGGAGTGATGTGGCCACAAGCCAAGGAACATCTGGGGCCACCAGACACTGGAAGAGGTGGGAAAGATCCTCCCCTAGAGCCTCTGGAGAACGCACAGCCTTGCCCACACCCTGAGCTCAGACTTCTGGTCTCCAAAGCTGTGAGAGGATAAATTTCTGTTGCTTTAGGCTCCCCAGTTTTTGACAATTTGTTATGGCAGCCCTAGGAAACTAAGATCAGTAATAAAATACATTAGTATGTTTACCTTTATAGAGGGGTCCTGGCAATTGATCTCTAATCGTTGGCGTTTCAAAGCTGGTTCATCTTCGTCTGTCACTACATGATTCTCCAGTACAACTGAAAGACAAAGGCAGAAACAAAAGACTTAAACTTTAACATAAGAAGTTTTACAGACTGTTTTAATATTAAGATAGTAAACCATCTGACACCTTAAAGTTAAATGAGAAGTGGTACAACCTGTTTCATGGTTTCCTTTTTTATAGATCTAACTTAAAATTTTCAGACAGAACCTACAGAAAGTAGGTTCTCTCCTTAATCTCAAAGAAAACCTGACATACTGGATGAATAAATTCCCTAATGTGTCACTGAGTTGATCCGAACACCAGAACTACACGTTTCTTATTCAATGTTCTATTAGGCTACCTTGTTTGAATTTCAGCATAACAAAACCAAATGAATAATAATGATATTTTCACACTTTAAAATCTTGTCTGTTGCCTACTTCATTACAAATTCAAAACCTTCCTGGTTATTACATTTTCTTAGGTGATGAGCATCAAAACAGAACCAAACTTAACACTCTAAGTTACACAGAAAGCTATTCCACAGTGCCGCTGAAATCGATGCCTCCCCATCAGCAATTTTCAGCTGATCAGGGCTTCCCCACAGATAAGCAACGGCCCTCCTGTCACCTAAAATTAGCTACAAAACAATATTAAGGACAGTCACAAAATCAAAGACCAAAACTGTCCACAATCACATCATTTCTGCAAACCACGTTTCTCTGTTCCTGATTGCTCGCCCTAGACCTAGTCAATCACTAAACATTTACATATTAGCGATGACAGATAGAATTTCGTATTCAACATTTTTTATTAAACATGATACCATGAGTAACTTTCCAGTTTGCTACAGTATTTTTCCTTCTCATCTCCTTGCCTGAAATTTCTAATGTTAACTGCCTGATGTAGTTTTCCTCACCTCTTTCTACAAGTTCACACATGGACACAAATATAGTACATACATACCAGAGGGCCAAGGCCCTCTTATATCAATAGATCTGTATCTTTCGTCTTCACTTAGCAATGCAATGTGGGCAGTCCACCCAGTAAATAGCTTTAACTCACTTTTTAACAGTGATATCAGGTTGTGAATCTATTTCACAGAAATGAATGCCAGCATATGATAACATATAAATATACAGCCAGAACAAATATGTTATAATATTGTATGTACACATACATGTGCACACAGAAGTGCACTCATTGTGGCACATGTGGAGAGTAAAGGAGGGCGCATGCACACTTCGGCCTATCATCCACTCTCCTCTCGAATGCATCCCACGCTACAACGGAGCAGGGTAAACTCGCTGTAGATAGACGATGCCTGCCTCGCCTGACCACGTCCCAGCTCTTCCTCCTCCAACCCTCCCTCTACCCACAACTGTCCAACCACCTCCACTCAAGGAAACCTATCCACCTTTTTCCTCCCAGGCCCACGTGGAGGCTGGGACTAATGCCTGCTCATGCTGTGACACCAGCAGTGGCATAGTGACTACCCCCAAACACAGAGGCCTTCCAGCCCCCGACACAAGGCTGTCCACAGATGTAGACACAGCTCATCCTGCTGGCATTTGACTTTTCATTTGCTAAGGGAGGGTAAGGGCAGGCACAGGGGAAGCCAAATGCACGGGTCACTGTGGCCCAGGCTCCATCTCAATCAAAGCACCTCCACTTCAATAGGCTGTATAAGTTGAGGTTCCAAATAAAATACCTTAATTTTTTTAAGTGTCAATGCCTTTAAACCTATTGTTACAAAATGATTCATCTCAAAACCCTTAAGTGTAGAGATACTGCAGAGGCCTATGACTCTAACACAAACTTTTCACAGTTCCTTAGTAAGAGCAGTAAAATGATCTCCCGGAGGTGATTACCCAAAACTCCCCTGCAGAAGCCAGCCAAGGACCAACAATAACAAGGGGCAGTCTGCCTACCTAAGATCTTTGCATCAGACACCATGGATCCCATGTGTAGAAAATGCCCTACCCACCTCCACAGAAATAGATGGGAATGAATGTTCACTTAATTAAGTAAAAAGGGAGAAATCCATGCCTACAAGTGTTTGTGGTTATCAAAACACAGGTTCTGAGCACTTTAGTCACAGCCTATTTACCTCCACAGGGAACCAGTAATTTTACTGGGGCTGGGAGGACAGAAAAGAACCCTGGCGATCATTATTCTAATCCTTTTAATTTGTTGAATAGAGAGCCCTGTGTGCATGGCTTTCTAAGGCCTTCACAGGCAGAAAGCCTGCAAGAAAGCCTGAATTACTGACCCAAAAGAATTCTCAGCACACCTGGCAGATACCGTGGTGCATTATACACATTTACACCAGCGAGG
Organism: Macrotus californicus; assembly: GCA_007922815.1. Classification (NCBI taxonomy): domain Eukaryota; kingdom Metazoa; phylum Chordata; class Mammalia; order Chiroptera; family Phyllostomidae; genus Macrotus; species Macrotus californicus. The sequence goes on along the minus strand of VMDR010024017.1, from coordinate 2,862 downwards.
TTAAGTGACTTGTCCAGGGCCACACAGCTGGTCCCTGTAACTACAGAAAAGAAGACTCCATGCCCCTTGGCAGTGTGGAGCACCTCAAGCTGGAAGCAAAGGGCAGTGAAGCAGACATGTAAGGGAGACGTGTCCATGGCAGACGACAGAGGCACAGGTACCAGGGTTCAGCAATACCTTCCCATGGGCTGTGGGACTGCAAGTTTCTTTTCTTCTTTGTCCATTGCTGAATTGCTTCTTATAATTTTGCATGCATTACTTTTAAAATTAGAGTAAAGAACTCAATATTCATTTTAAAGCCATCGCAATGAGCTAGAGTGAGAGGTCTGATGAAAGTCACAGGCAGAGAGGTAAAGTAAGTGCAGCTCTACGGTGAGTACACGCAAAACCAGAACCTAAGCACTTTTGTGTTAAATGGAAATCAGAACCAACTGGAAGGACATACATGCCAACAATTTAAAAGCAGTCCCATTGCTAGGATTATGGGAAACTTTTGTTTCTTCTACCTGCTTAACTATATTTGTAAATTTCACAAAGGTCATATTTTAGAGATAAGGGGAAAATAATCTCAATCCTAAACCCACTCTGAATGCAAACGTGTGTAACGCACCGTGGTATTTGCCAGGTGTGCTGAGAGTTCTTTTGGGTCAGCAATTGCAGGCTTTCTGCCTGTGAAGGCCTCAGAGAGTCCTGCACACAGGTTTTCATGAAAAGTCCAGGAACTCTAGTTCCTAGTTATTTAAGTAACAGACAGAGATGAAACAAAACAGTATTAGAAATGACTTCTCTAAGCCTTCTTTGGACTATAATCTACGGAGAGGGAATTTACGTCGGAAGTTAGCTATCAGAACTTTAATAGTTCTATCCCTGACCAGCGCGGCTCAGTTGGTTGAGCATCAGCCTGCAAAGTGTAAGTAAGGTCATAGATTCAAATCCTGCTCAGGGCACATGCCTGGGTTGCAGGCTGCTCCCCATTTGGGGCGCTTGTGAGAGGCAACCGAAAAATGTTTCTCTCTTTCTCCCTCCCTTCCCCTCTCTCCAAAAATAAATAAATAAAATCTTTAAAAAATAAAAAAAAAGAAAGTTTTATAGTTCTAAAAATGGTTAAATTGTATGGAACTGGAACATTTTTCTTTTATTACATTACAGTGTGTGCTTTCTAAAGAAACTGTTGTTCACCTACCAAAATATAAGCATGGATGTTTTTTTTAATTGCATACATAGTGATAGTGCTGCTTCTTTTTTAAGTTCAGTGGTATCTAAGGTGTGGTGCTGATGAGGTCAAGGCTACCAGTACTAGCCCTAAACAAACTGGTTAGTTTTTACAGAGAAAATTGTAGTCGAATAGCCACACTCATATCCCGTTTTATTCAATAATCTGATAAGCCTCTTGATTTTGCCAGTTAACAGGTGACAGGGCTTCTTGTTAAAAAAAACAGAAGCAGCTTTTGGCTCTCTGAGTGCGCCGTGGCAGTGGGCAGGAATAAGCCAGCGCCTTAGCAAAGGTGGTAAAAGGGAGGCTGAGAAGAAAGTGGTTGACCCATTTTCTAAAACAAGATGGGTGTGATATGAAAGCACCAACTGGGTTCAATACAAGAAATGTTGGAAAACACTAGTCCCAAGAACTCAAAGCACCAAAATCACATCTGATGGTCTTAAGGGTTATTTTATTTTATTTTTTTAATCCTCACCTGAGGACATGCTTATTGATTTGAGAGAGAGGGCAGGGAGGGAGAGAGGGAGAGAAACTTGGATGTGAGAGAGAAACATCAATCAATTGCTTCTCAAAGGCACCCATCGAGGACCAAACCCACAACCCAAACACGTGCTCTGACCAGGAATCGAACTTGCGAACTTTCAGTTTATGGAACGACACTCTGACCAAGTGAGCCACACTAGCCAGGGCAAGGGTTGTGTTTTTGAAGTGAGCCTAGCTGAGCTGCAGAATGATAGAGTTGCACTGCATTTAGAAAAATTCACGCTAATTACTGAGGATGTTCAGGGCAAAATGGCCTGACTCATCCCCATGGCACGGATCTTACCCGTGACAAAGTGTGCTCTGTGGCCAACAAATGGCAGACCACGACTGAAGCTTGTGTTGGTGTCAGAACTGCCGCTTGTTATTTGCTTCATTTGTTCTGTGCTGGTTTTACTAAAAAACGCATCAGATTCAGGAGACCGCTGTGCTCAGTCAGCATCAACAGGTCCACCAAATCCAAAAGGTGATGATAGAAATCATGACCCGAGAAGTACAGACAAATTATTTGAAAGAAGTGGTCAACAAACCGACTCCAGGTAGCACTGGAAAAGACACAAAAGAGGCTGGCCAGTATCCGTCTGCTCCATGGTGTCTAGAAAAGCCAAAATGGTGCAGAAGCCCAAGTCTGAATCGGGAACATTCACGGAGCTTCACGGTGAGGGCAGAAGTTCTGGGAAAGCTACTGGGGATGAGACAGGTGCTAAAGTTGAATGAGCTGATGGAGATGAGCCCCCAGTCCAAGAAGAATCTGTTTAAAATTCAGACTTTTAATGGTGACAAATTTTTTTTAATCCCATTTGTGAAAAAAATCAAAAGCAAAATAGGGAGAAACTAAGAATGGTATTCCTGAAAGAATGCCTTCATTTCTTTGTGACTATTCATTTAATTCCAAAATTATCTATATTACTTTCCCCTTCCATAAGATACCTAATTTCCAAATGAAGTTTTTTTCAATTAACACAGCAAATAGATCATCCAAGATAGACATCATGCTTTCTTATAAAACTTCTGAAAATTCTTTTCTATGGGAAAAATATTCAGCATTTCAATTCTACTATTCAAGAAAGAAAAAATGGTCAAAAGACACTCAGTGACTTCATTAT
>VMDR010024016.1:0-15274 GCA_007922815.1 Macrotus californicus | reverse complement strand
ACATATCAGTGAAGATGTTGCTGCATGGAATACCTGGTATTTTCCTGCCAATGTTTTCCTCTAGGACTTTTATGGTGTCATGATGTATATTGAAGTCTTTTATCCACCTTGAATTTATTTTTGTGTATGGTGTAAGTTGGTGAACGAGTTTCATTTTTTTGCATGTAACTGTCCAGATCTCCCTATACCATTTGTTGAAGAAGCTATTTTTACTCCATTTTATGCTTCTTCCCCCTTTGTCAAATAATAGTTGATCATAGACACTTGGGTTTATTTCTGGGCTCTTGTTCTGTTCCATTGGTCTATGTGTCTGTTCTTATGCCAGTACCAGGCTGTTTTGAGTACAGTGGCCTTGTACTCTGTATTCCAAACTGTATTTTGATACCAGGTACTCTGGTCCCTCCTGCTTTGTTCTTCTTTCTCAAAATTGCTGCAGCTATTCGGGGTCATTTATGGTTCCACATAAATTTCTGAAATGTTTGTCCTACATCTGTGAAATATGTCATTGGTACTTTAATAGGGATTGCATTGAATCTATAATTGCTTTGGGTAGTATGGCCATTTTGATAATGTTAATTCTTCCTATCCATCATGGTACATGCTTCCATTTGTTTGTGTCTTCCTTAACTTCTTTCTTCAGTGTTGTATAGTTTTCTGAGTACAGGTCTTTTACCTCCTTGGTTAGGTTGATTCCTAGGTACTTTATTTTTCTTGTTGCTATAGCAAATGGGATTGTTTTCCTGATTTCTGCTTCTGATATTTCATTGTTGGTGTACAAGAATGTCTTTGATTTTAGAATATTGACTTTGTATCCTGCTGTTTTGCCAAATTCATTTATTAGGTGGAGTAGTGTTTTGGTGGAGTCTATAGGATTTTCTATGTACACTATTATGTCATCTGCAAACAATGACAGTTTTACTTCCTCTTTTCCAATTTGGATGCCTTTTATTTCTTTTTGTTGTCTAATTGCTGTGGCTAGGACTTCCAGTACTATGTTGAATGGGAGTGGTGAAAACGGGCATCCTTGTCTAGTCCCTGATCTTAATGGGAAAGCTCTAAGTTTTTGCCCATTGACTATGATGTTGGCTGTAGGTTTCTCATATATCACCTTTATTATGTTGAGGAATGCTCCCTCTATTCCCATTTTGCTCAGTGTTTTTATCATAAATGGATGCTGTACCTTGTCAAAGGCTTTTTCCACATCTATTGATATGATCATGTGATTTTTGTCTTTCATTTTGTTTATGTGGCGTGTTATGTTAATTGATTTGCGAATATTGTATCATCCTTGCATCCCTGGGATCAATTTCACTTGATCATGGTGTATGATCTTTTTAATGTATTGCTGGATGCGGTTTGCCAATATTTTGTTAAAGATTTTAGCGTCTATGTTCATCAGTGATATTGGCCTAAAGTATTCTTTCTTTGTTATGTCTTTATCTGGTTTTGGTATTAGGATGATGCTGGCTTCATAAAAAGAGTTTGGGAGTCTTCCATCTTCTTGAATTTTTTGGAATAATCTGTGAAGGATGGGCGTTAGCTCTCCCTTTCTACAACTCTTTTTAGATAGAGATCTAGATCTGGCAATGCTTCTGCTTCTCTAATTAAATTCAGACACAATATATTCAAAGATGGAGCCAATATAATTTGCTAACATATTGAACTTAGAGAACAAAAAAAAGAGGGGCAAGAATGACTACAAGGTTTTTGGCCTGAGATGCTAGAGGAGTGGAGCTACCATTTACTAAGAAGGAGAATGCCGAGATTGAACAGATCTAAGGGAGAAAGTTGAGAATATGTTTATAGTGATGTTATATTTGAAATACCTACTTGACATCCTGATGGAAGTGTCAGGTAACCACCTGGATTTACAAGTCTGAAGTCTAGGTGAGATTCCTTAACTACAGATAAAAATTTAGCACCCATCCCAAATTTTAAGTACTTAAAAGTTAAATAATTTTTATGGTACTTAATTATCTTAACTACCATAGATAGCACTTAAGCCATGCAAATGAATGAAGTCACCTAGAGGGTGAATGTAGAAGGAGAAGAAAAGTGATCTGAGAATGGAAAACTGAAAGGAGAAAAACAGTTGGAAAAATAAAGAGGGTTCACCAAAGGTGATTAAGAACAACTGTTAAATAGAGAAAAGGGTGTTCAGTAGTGTCACTTGCTTCTGATACACGCAGATGCTGAGGACTTAAATAGATCATTGGATTTAGCTAAGGAGAGGTCATTTCTAATTGTTGGAACAATTTTCAGTTGAGAGATGAGGATGAAAGCCTGACTAGAGAAAATTCACTAGAGAATGGGAGAAGAGAAGTGGAGACTAAAAGGGTAGTCTATTTTCTGAGAAATTTTGCTGTCAAGGGAAGCAGAGAAATGGTGGAAGCTGGTGGGAAATATTGGATCGAGAGAGTCTTTTTTTAGATGAGACATTACAGCATGTTTACATGCTAATGTGAATGATCAAGTAGATCAATAAAAATTAATTATTGAAGAGAGAGAGGGAGCTGTTTGGGCAACACCCTTGGGAAGATGAGAAGAAATGGAATCCAGGGCACACGTGGAGAGATGTCCACAGGCCGTTCATCTCCTTTAAGTGCAGGAGAGCCAGTTATCTGGGTCTAGGTACAGATGCTTCAGTGGATTAGAGAGTGGGACCCCATGGAAGTCCTTTGCTGAATACGTCTAGTTTCTAGCAAAGAAAGCAGTTATCAGCTGATAATAGGTTATTGCCCCCAAAATATGAAAACACTAATTCATAAACATTTGTGTATCCCTATGTTCATTGCAGTATTAATCACAATTGCTAAGTCTTGGAAACAACCTAGTGCCCATCAGTGGATGAATGGATAAAGGAGATGTGGTCAATATCTACAATGGAATATGACTCAGCCATAAAAAAGATGAAATACTGTCAACTGCAGCAACATGGATGGATTGTGGTTACATGCTAAGTGAAATAAGTCAGATGGAAAAAGACAAAAACCATATGAATTCTTGTTTTTTGACTCACTCGAAGTCCCCTGATTCATAGGTCACTAGCAGTGACCCTTTTTGGTGCCCCTTCAGTTTGGAGAGCCCTGTTCTCATACCTTTTGTGAATCACACTTCCCTATTTGAGGTTATCACTCAGAGCAATAGAGGCAAAGGGAACTTGGACAGACAGGTCTTTGATTGAAAACTCTCAAACTGAAAATGCTCCAAGTGAGTCAACTCGCTTGTAAGATTTGGAAGCACAGCCCTGTAAGCATTCCTACATGGAGTGCAAAGATGACACTGGCCAATGACTTGATGGCCAAACTATAGATTGTATCAGGATTCTGAGGTTCCCGGTGCAAATGGCTTTGCAGCAACCAGGCTACCAGATATATAAGAATGTGCGAAGAGCCTAATATGAGTGGCAGAAAGAATTCCTCTGGGAAGATACAGAACTTCTAGCCCAACTCAGAATATCCTAAGTGTTGGCAACAGTAGAGAAGGTTGTAGTTTCTGAAGAATCATTCCAACAATAAAATTGTCTCACTCTGAGAGCTTCAAATAGTAATAGCAAAGTTTTAGCCATTGATATGTAATCAAGTTATATAAAGATACCTAACAACTGAAAAAGTTGGGAAATTATATGTAAATATAGGTGCATAAAATGGTAGTTAATTGTATTGCTGTTACCACTTTAGCATTCCAATTAAACTAGGGAGAAATTTAGTGTTTTAATAAGGTGCTCATATAAAGAGGGCTAAATTTACACCACAGTTGTAGCTTTCCTCTCCCAGAATGTGATCAATTCATTGAACTCTGTAAATTCACGTATATAAGTCAGTACATAGAATGGAGATAGATAGATAGATAGATAGATAGATAGATAGATAGATGATAGATAGATAATGAAAGAAACTCTTTTTCATCTATAGAGAGGTTCTCACCCAAGACTGCAGTTATAATCACTACAGAAACTTAAAAAAAAAACACATGTCTGGGCTTCACTCCACATTAACTGCAGCATAATGAAATGACAAGTGGCATCAGGGGAAGGCACAGAGTACTTTCAGAAGCTCCTTGGTGATTCTGATAAGCATCAAGGTCTAGAATTGCACTTAGAATCTCCTGGAAAGTTCTGGAAACTTGTTGATGGCCAAACCATACCTTAGACCACTTAAATCAGAATTGTGAATTGCTGGTTCCAAATATCAGTATTTTTAAAGCTTCCTAAGTTATAACAAGATACAGCCAAGGTTGAGAACCACGGTTTTAGAACCACTGGCATAATGGCACAAATTTGCATTGGCTTACCTTCCTTTTTCATTTTGGCATAAATAACTTTATGTATGTATGTATGTAAGTATGTGTGTTCCTGATAGAAGAATATATTGATATTGTTTTGTACCAAATATTCCATTAAAAAATGAATTTCCATAAAAAAGAGACACAAACTTATGGGGCAGAGGAAGACTTGAACCATACAACTGGATCTGAGAACTCGAGCAGCCGTCACGGACCAGGAGATGAAGCCGCATATTCAAAGCCACAGATAGAAGGAGCTTGGTTGGGTCCTGGATGATTGTAGAGCTATAGCTCTACAGTCCTAAATTTAAAACCCAATGTAGGCAGTGTAACGTATTATATGTACTGTAATTTAGGTCTTAAAGAATGCAAACTTTCCAGCTGTTGACCATGTGGGGAAATATTTCCACTTTACAAATGAAGCAACTTCAGAACATCTGTCTCCAGTTTCTTAATTCCACGCTTCATTTTCTACATTATATTATCTCATGTTGAAAGTAAATGTAATTCCAAACTTACACAATTTTAAATAATTAATAATATCTCTGTTAATTACAGAGTGTACTAAGGAACAAGTTACAGTTTAAATTTGAAATTCCTCACAATTGTGTTTGTGCTGTAGTTCATAATTTTGCCACTGGATGGCATCAAATTTTACCTTATAAAGTCGATTTTCCATTAAAATTGAGACTGGTGCACAGCAGTGAAGTAAATATTTTAAGCTACAGGAGATAGTCAAGAACTAAATACTTCAATAAATTCAATGCTAAAAACCAAAGTTTTTGTACCACATGTTTATAACTGAAAAGCAAAATATGTGCATGAGTGAAAATATGATTCAAGACTGCTGACTCAAGTAAATTGTATGTAACATTACCAATAAATGCTTAAACTTGAAAGTAAACTAATCCAAAGGAAAACTACTCAAATTCCTAACTCACAATAAACTGTAAGAAACTCAGGCTACAAAGACACAGAAAGTAATGAAGATATGCTCCAGTTGCATGAATTCAGGCTGGACAATATCTAAAGCCAATGATAATCATCTGCTTTCTTGAACAATCTCCTCTGAGAATTCACTCTAGTATTGCATGCTTTTGGTGGGGTTTTTTTGAGTCTTGCTGTGGCCAATGAAATCATCTTTTGATTTCCCTGTCACGAAACAAGTAACCCTTCATGGTGTTCTTGGCTAACACTTCCTCTTTCCTCGTCCCTCTAATGGTAACTCACACATTCAATTAAAAATTATACTTTAATCATTGTGCAACATATACACTTATTAAATTTTTACATTGTACACCTTCAATCTCCATGATATATACTGGCTGGTTGTGCATGGTAGCCAGCCTTCTCACATAATACCAAGAAAAATATGCACAGGTGGTGGGAAACCAGAAGATGATAATGCATGGAAGGCAAGAGAAAAATCATGTGGGGCAATTTCTTCCTTCTAGTTGCTCAAACCAGAAATATTTGTAGTTACCCTTGACTCCTCTCTTATTCTCACACTGAAAATCCAATCTATTAGCAAACCCCGTTGTCTCTACCTTTAAAATACATACAGGACTGCTGTGGTCTAAATGTTGCTCCCCCCAAATTCATGTGTTAAAATCCTAACACCCAATGTGAGGACATTAGGACACGGGCCTTTGGGAAGGGCTTACATCATGAGGGTGTAGACCTCATTAATTGGGATTAGTATTTCTATAAAAAGACCACACAAAGGACCCTAGTCCCTTCCTCCATGTAAAGACACACCAAAAAGTCTGCAACCTAGAAGAGGGCCTTCACCAGAGCTTTGCCAGCCTACCACCATGATCTTGAACTTCCAGGTCCAGAACTGTGAGCAATAACCTACTGCTGTTTATAAGCTATCCAGTCTGTGGTATTTTGTTACAGCAGTTCAAACAGACCAAGAGAAGGACCCAGTCACTTCATTCTAACCCTTCCTTCATAATCCTGACCCAAGATGCTATCGTTTCTTCCCTATATTATTGCAGGAGCCTCCTACCTGGCCTTGTAGCCACCACCTTCCCCCCATACAGTCCACAGTCAACACAACTGCCTGTCATCCTGTAAAGGTCCAAGTATCACTCTGCTGCTCAAAATCCTCCAATGGGATTTTCATCTTCTTCATTGATTGGAAAGGTTGTGATTTTTCTTAGGCCAATCTTTATATTTCCTGATAGCAAAAAGTACATGTGCTCACTGTAATAATTTCTATCATTTTAAAGTGACTAATATAGATAGTGAAATTCCCAAGGAACTGCCTCTTCCTAGTAAGAACCATTGACAACAATTCGATGTGGGATATCTCTTTGACACCAATGACACCATAAGACAGTACCCTTCTGCAAATTACTATATTGGCTTAGCCTGATATCTTTGGACATTTTTCCACATGACTGTGTAAGCCTACCTCACTCTTTTAAAAATCGGCGTGCCACAGGGGTGTATTGAACAGCTGTGCCATGATTTGTTTAATCAATCCTAGTATAAGAATATCAGGATGTTTTTGAATTTTTTTCTTACTAGTATTTCAAGGATTGTCATTGCACAGGCATTTTTGCATGTGAATGTATATCTGTAGATAAAGTCCTAGAAATGGGATTGCTGGGCCATAGGGTATAAGAGACGTAAATTGGAGTCATAGCCTTCATTCTCCTAGTTGCCGTGTCTATGTTCTACCCCTCCTTTGGAGGAGAAGCTCCTCTGCCCCCTTGTCATCCCGAGTTCTACACAGAAGTCACAGTGCTTTGATAGGACCTTCACCACCCCGGGCCACAGCTCAGATCATTCTCTCCATCTTGCAGATGAGACCAATGGGTCTCAGAGCACTGTAACTTCACAGATCTCACGTGTCTAATGAGTATGTAAAATCAAAGTTAAACCTGTGCTGCTCTTTGATACAAATATTAATAATTCTGTTGAAAACCATCTGAATATGGAAGCTAATTGAATTATCTGGGACTCAGGCTCTGGACTCTGGTTGGATTTGTGCTGTTTCCTGAGCAAAAACAAAGAAGAAAATCCTCACCCTTGCATAAATATCTTGACTTCACAGTACTACAGTCAATGCTTTCTAGACATTTGGATTTTGGTAATAAACCATGGCCTAAATTCTTACATTTTATCTGCATGTTTGGGTACTATGGAGACCAATAGAACATGGTTAAGCATATACAGTGTCCATAGGGAGACACTCTGTTAATTATAGCATTTGTAATTCAAGGAAAGAGAAAAAATGCTAGCAATAGAAACATGCATTTATTTAGGCTGGATAAAGCACTCAGATACTGCTGATATTAAAATCTAGCAATGATAAGGAAGAAAGAATAAGGCTGCCAATTACCTTGCATTACATGGAACCGGCTTTAATAGCACACGTTTCTTTCCCTGTGGTGGGATTCTCTCTTCCTTTTCTCCTCTAAAATTACTGAGGTGCACAGAATGTGTAACTTAACCCATGTGTTTCTCACCCAATCCTCGTCCAGTTCTCAAGTAGACAGTGCTGCTCTAACAGAAGGTACCTGCCTGAAGCAAACCTGAAAGTTGAATCAAGCTGCCTTCAGCACAGCCTCTTCCTGAAATCATCTACCTTGCCTATTTTAATAAAGCCAGCATCTATAGGGAACCTATCCATGTGTGATGTGATCTTGTGGCTCAGCTCTGGTTCTCAGTGCAGACAGACACACTTGGCGTGCAGAGAACATCCGTGAATAGGTCTCCCTTGGGGAATCAGGCCTGCATTGTACCTAGGCCGCTTTGAGACTTGCTTTTGCTAAAAACTGCCTCACCTTGAATTGAGGAAACATGTGTTTACTGCATATCTTTAAAGGAACTTCCTAAAATCTATGCTAAACCTCTCAAGTTTGGGTGTAACCAGTTCCACCTCTTTTCCCTTTACATTTGCAAATGGCCTTTATCTTAAAGGGATTAACAACATTCTTTCTCTTGTTATGGTAACCACCTAAAGCTAACCTGTGCATAGTTAATGAGATCCACCCTGGATGTAATGTACCTAGAGTGTCAATAAAAGCCTGTCCAGGTGAGGGGTCCAGGCCCTCTCTCTCTCTGGGAGAGAGTGGCCATGCAGGCTGGCCCTCTCTCACAGTCTCTCACCCTCTCCCTGGCCCTCTCTCGATCTCACACTCTCCCTCTCTCTCTGTCTCTCTCCTTCTCTCTCCTTCTCTTTCCCTCTCCCTCCCTCTCCCCCCCTCTCTCTTTCTCTCTTTCTCCCTCCCCCCGTCTCTGAGAGAGCGGCCACAGCAAGCCCTAGCACTCTCTCACTTAGAGAGTGGCTCGACATCCCTTTTTCTCCACCAGATTCCTTTAGTCCGAGTGAATTTGTTTGTCACTTGTCTGAGAATATAGGACAAGCATTCCACAACAACCACGTGGTCCTGCCAGATGGGACCGCGACAAGCATCAACAACAGTGATGATGATAATAACAGTTAACATAGATTGAGTGTATATATGGTCTGTGACCAATACTTTATCAAATGTTCTCAAAATCATTTGGGACATTTATTATTATTATTATTATTATTATTATTATTATTATTATTATTATTATTATCCTTCTTTACAGAAGAGGATACTGAGTCCCAAGTAACTGCCAAGGAAAGGAACAGGACCGTGAACCAAACCTAGATCAGCCTAATTCAATACCCTTGTCTCACAATGCCCTCTTGGGTTGTCCTAGGGAGGCCAGAGGCCACAGTGACTGGCTCTGCTCTGTGTTTCAGATTCCATCATCCCTACCATGTCACTCAGATGAGAACTTGCCAGTTCTGTATCTTAGTTCTGAACTGGGAAATGTCATTACTGATCCCAAAGACAAAGATCTACTTGGTTTGTGCATTCTAATATCTATTTCAAATACAACTTTGTGTTTGATATAATCATTTTGATGTAAAATGTAATATCTTAAAGCAAAAGAGTGGCCACAATACTGAGCTCCATGGCAGGGAGCTATGTTCAGCAGGCAGACATTTCTAGCACCCAGAATATTTTCCCAGTGAAAGGGAGGAAGTAGAGGGGACAATTGAAGGAAGCACTCTCTGCAGGCCATTCTCAGCCCAGGACTCTTCCTGCTATGTCTGAATATTGCCCTACTAAATCTTAAGCCAGACACCAAAAGGAATTCCTTCTGTAACTTTATTAAATCCATATCAATACTTTCCCTCAAGGAAACATGCTGGAAATACTCAGAAAATATGAAAGAATTGTAGGATACACAATATAGACTAGTTATAAAAAGGAAAGTCCTCCTAAATTAAATTATGGGTTTCATTACCTTTGAGGGTCAGTGGAACCTCAATCTCTAAAGACACTTTTTGAAATTCTATCGATGTCTATCATTTGCTCCCAAAACTCTTCCCCAGATTATATGATCTAGACTTGGAAGAATTATGTCTAGAAAGAGAAGTGAACTTTCAAATTTCTTGAGGATTGATTGTGTTGCTCTGTAAGTTTTCTTATATGTTTTTCATATCTATATTATATTCCCATATTGGTCAGAAGTCTTAGTTGAAAATAAAAGAAACACAGCTTAAACTAGCTTCAACCAAAAAAGTAACCAGGAAGATGAAAGAATGAGCACACAGACAATGCTGAATTCAGAGGCTCCAATGATGGCGTCGACCTTGGTCTCTCCCTCCGCTGCCTCTCACCTGGGCAGTCTTCCATGGTGGCATGTTTGGTTGAGTTATTGTTTTTTGAGGGCGGGGTGGGTTATGGTAATGATCCATGGGCAGCTTCAGATTTAATATTTACTAGGACAAAAATTGGTAGAAAGATTTTCTTTCCCTAAAAGCTCTAGCAAAAGTGTCAGAATTTATTTAGCTGATTTGGCTCCAGCATCTAGATGTGAAACAATGATGGCATTGGCAAAGTGGACATCTTCAAAAGGCAAGTCCTGTGCCATATACTCCTACCAACACATGAATTAAGAGTGAGGTGGTCAAGTCCTTACTGGGTAAGGAAAGGTGCTAGACGGAAAAACAACAAAAAGATGTCATCTCTTCTACAAAGTCTGTATTTCAATCAGTCTGTGAACTTAACAAGAACAAGGACTGTATTTGATAAATATTGGTATTCCCCAGGTAATACCCCAACAGTGCATTTCATGAAAGCTCATAAATTACTTTTTATTTACAAATTTTCCAGCTGCCTAAACTTGATGGGTTAAAAGGGGCCTTTATCCAGATCAAAATATATAATTTTCCTTCCCTCAGTAAGTCACTGCTTACACTTCATGAGTATTTATTTGACAAAGAACATGTACCAGACAATATGCATAATGTTTTGTGTATATTATTTCACATAATTAGTCCAATTCTATGTGGTAATTTCATTTTCAGAATGAAGAAACTGAGCTTCTGAGAGGTTAGGTAATTTGCACAAAGTCTCACAGTTAATAATGAAGAGCTTTGGGGAAGTTTTTAATTCTAATACCAAATTCTTTCCAAATTCACTAGAGATGGTCATTAACAGACCACAGAAGTGTTTGGACAGAAAGTTGTGTTAAAATTTTAAATGAGGGACTTCAGGCCAAAATGGAGGCATAGGTAGACACATTATGTCTCTTCCCACAACCAAAAGAAGGACAACAAATTTAAAAACAAAAAGAAACCAGAACTGACAGAAAATCAAACTGTGTGGAAGTCCAACAACCGAGGAGTTAAAGAAGAAACATTCAGCCAGACTGGTAGGAGGGGCGGATATAGGCAGCTGGGGCAAAGAGGACTCATGGTAAGGCAGTGGCTGGAGGACAGGACGAGGTGGCAGCTGAAAGACAGGAGATCCCACATTCATGTGCAGATAAACGGGAGGAACAACTGGGGAGCGAGATAGATCGCAAAACCCAGGGTTACAGTATCAGGAAACAAAGCCTCAAAGTCTCTGACTGAAGAACCTGTGGAGCTGCAGTGGCGGGAGAAACTCCCAGCCTCACAGGAGAGTTCGTTGGAGAGACCCACAGGGTCCTAGAACATAGATAAATCCACCCACCAGGGAATGAGCAACAGAAGAGCCCAATTTGCATATGGGTAGTGGGGAAAGTGACTGAAAACTGTCAGAGAGCGGAGCAAGCAGAATTGTTCACTCTCGGACCCCTCCCCCACATACAGTGTCACAACGCAGCAACATGGGCTGCCCCACCCTGGTAAACACCTAAGGCTCCACCCCTTACTATAACAGGCAAGCCAAGACAAAAAAAAAAAAATGGCCCAAAAGAAAGAACAGATCAAAGCTCCAGAAAAAAATACAACTAAGCAACAAAGTGATAGCCAACCTATCAGATGCACAGTTCAAAACACTTGGTAATCAGGATGTTCACAGAATTGGTTGAATATGATCACAAAATAGAGAGAAAAGTGAAGGCTATGAAAAATAAAATAAAGGAAAATGTACAGGGAACCAACAGTGACGGGAAGGAGACCAGGACTCAAATCAACAATTTGGAGCACAAGGAAGAAATAAACTTTCAACCAGAACAGAATGAAGAAACAAAAACTCAAAAACATGAGGAGAGGCTTAGGAACCTCTGGGACAACTTTAAACGTTCCAACATCCAAATCATAGGGGTGCCAGAAAGAGGAAAGGAAGAACAAGAAACTGAAAATTTATTTGTAAACATAATGAAGAACTTCCCCAATCTGGCAAAGGAAATAGACTTCCTGGAAGTCCAGGAAGCTCAAAGTCCCAAAGAAGTTGGACCCAAAGAAGCACACACCAAGGCACATCATAATTACATTACCCAAGATTATAGATAAGGAGAGAATCTTCAATGCAGTAAGAGAAAAGGAGACAGTTACCTACAAAGGAGTTCCCATTAGACTACCAGCTGATTTCTCAAAAGAAACCTTGCAGGCAAGAAGGGCCTGGAAAGAAGTATTCCAAGTCATTAAAGGCAAGGACTTACATCCAAGATTACTATGTCCAGCAAAGCTATCATTTAGAATGGAAGGGCAGATAAAGTGCATCCCAGATAAAGTCAAGTTCAAGGAGTTCATCATCACCAAGCCCTTATTATATGAAATGTTAAAGGGACTTATCCAAGAAAAAGAAGATAAAAAAATATGAACAGTAAAATGACAACAAACTCACAGCTATTACCAATTGAACCTGGAAAAAAAATGAAAACAAAAACAAACTAAGCAAACAAGTAGAACAGGAACAGAATCACAGAAATTAGATTACATGGAGGGTTATCAGCATGGGAGTGGGAGGGGGAGAGAGGGGGAAAAGTACAGAGAATAAGTAGCATAAATGGTAGGTAGAAAATAGACAAGGGGAGGTTAAGAATAGTATAGGAAATGTAGAAGTCAAAGAACATATATATACGACCCATGGACATGAACTAAAGGGGGGGAATGCGGGTGGGAGGGGGTGTGCAGAGAGGGGAATAAAGGGGGTAAAATGGGACAACTGTAATAGCATAATCAATAAAATATATTTTTAAAAAGTTTTTTAATGAAATGCTTTTAGAAGAGACATGTAATCACATATATGATATAAACCAATCTTTATTGACTTGGTGCTGAGCTCATCACACATTGATGACACATGTCTGGTCTCCAGAAGCATTTGAGTTACAGCAATGTACAGGACCTTGATGGACTGAGAGAATAGTGAAGCCATTCATGCTCTGGAGGCTCACGTCAGTGTCATTGTCTTGTTAAAAGTGCAATTGTGAAAATTGCAATTAAATTATACTGCACGGGTGCAGCAACAGAATAAAAGAAAAATAGAACCAATAGTAGAAAAACAGACAAATGCATGTGATCTGTCCAGAAGGTATCCAGCCATGTAATATGAAAAATAGAGACATTTTTTGAAGAAGATACAAAATACAAGAAACACTGTACATAAGACAATGCAGCTTCAGTCCCCTTCAAAGTAGGCACCTCGGGAGCTCACACAGTTCTCCCAATCACCATCAGCCGTCCTGTCATATTTGCCTGAATCTCACCAGCAGTCTGAAATCTCTTCCCTTTCAAAGGTCATTTTAATTTTGGGAAAAGCCAGAAGTCACTGGGTGCCAAATCTGGGCTCTAGGGGAGCTGAGTCACCTGGCTGATTTGATGTTTCTCCAAAACACTACATGAGACATGATTCATGAGTGTGCACATTGTTGTGATGAAGCAGCCAATCACCAGTTGCCCATAGCTACAGCCTTCTGAATCATCCAATGGTTTCCTTGTAGTGGAATGTTCAAGCTTTACACATAGTTTGATGCATATTCATTGCTCTCCTTATTCGGCCATTTCGAATACAACAGGCAGTACACATGCCCACTCAACGGCATCTACCACCCCCACTGACTAGTACAGTGAAGTCATCATTGTTCATGCACACACATTCCAGTCCACTATCCTTGGCTGCCAGGTTACATCAATGTTGTGCAAACTGTTCTCATTATATTAACAATGACTGAACTTTTTCTGGACAGACCTCATATATAATAAAAGTGGCATTCTAATTAGTAAGAAAGGATCAGGTACTCAATAAATGTGTTATTACAACTGACTCTACATTTGGGGAAAAGTGAAATTAGACTTTGTTAACACTATCCAAAGAGTAAATCTGAAAAGAATAAGGTATCAAAAGAACATTTTAAAAGATATGTTAGTAATTTTCCCTGACTGGTATGGTTCAGTGGATTGAGCTCCAGCCTGTGAATCAAAGGGTCACTGGTTCAATTCCCAGTCAAGGCACATGCCTGGGTTGCAGGTCAGGTCCCCAGTAGGGGCATGCGAGAGGCAACCACACATTGATGTTTCTCTCCCTCTCTTTCTCCCTCCCTTTCCCTCTCTCTAAAAATAAATAAAATCTTTAAATAAAAAGATATGTTAATAATTTGGTGGTGGGAAAAGTCTTCATAAGCAATTTATAAAAGTCAGAGCCATTTTTTAAGAAAAGACTAAAATATCTGACTAGACAAAATAAGGATCTGCTATTTAATGGAGGGGCTTACAAACCTATAACAAACTGATAAAATCAGAATACGCTGTATGAAGTGTACCAGGGCCAGTTTCCTGGTTTTGACAGTGTCCTATAGTTATGCAATGTGTTACCACTGGTGGGGAAGCTCTGGCGCAGAGGCTGTGGTTGTGTGAGGAGGTGAGCTGTATTTACCTATGCCTCCATTTTGACCAGAAGTCCTCAACTTTTCAAAAAGTATTTATATTTATTGAGTATTTAAAATATACCAGGCACTATAATTATAATGACAATAATTACTATAATTATACTATATGTATTTATATAAATATACACTATATAAAATTAAACTAATAGTAAGCATTTAATACCTATTATTTTCAGTTATGTCCATTATAATTAACATTGCATTCATTCATATTTAAATATTTTGTTCATGTGGCAAAACCCTCACAATTTTGGGTTTTTGTCATAGTTCTAAACCTGACACAAGTATAAAATGTTATGAGAGCTATTTCAAGCTCATTTTTTCACTAGGAAATAATTTTAAATCTTTCACAGAAAACCATTGGAGCTTTAATTTTCTTCACTCTCTATTTCTCAGCATGCTGGAAAGTGTACTATGCTACTGGCTATTTAGTTTTGGAATTTCGTTCACAGTTCTCAGGAAGTGTTGCCCAGGAGCACAGATAGAAATCAGAACTGTGAATCTTCCTTATCCAAATCTCACTGCTAATTCCATCTTTAATATGACTCCTTTTCATATTAAAGACTAAAGTGAATTGTTATAATGTGACCTTTAAATAGCATAATCTTTTTATTTAAAAAAAACATATCATTTACTCAGATGACAGCTGGGAACCCAGAGCTCATTGCCACCATATTTTGCCATGTATAATGCTCACCCACAGTTTTGTCTGCATTATACACAGGATTATTATACCTATTATTATATCCATAGTATGTAATCATTATGCCCATGTATAATGGGCATCCTTATTTTTCTCTCAAAAATTTGGGCAAAAAAGTGCATATTATTT
>VMDR010024015.1:0-15266 GCA_007922815.1 Macrotus californicus | reverse complement strand
TAGCAAAAAAGACAAAATGATTAAAATACTGGGAGGAAGCAAACATATAGGGCCAACTGACATCGTCACGGGCATTATGACTGCCTACTGACAAGGCCACTTTGCAGATGTAATTCACCATGAACTCTAGAAAGACAAAGAGCTTACCGGCACCCTGAAATGTGATGATAACACTTCAGTGTTCTTTCTAAATGTATTTTATTTAAAGGACCATTTCAAGAGTCTCACATTCTTAATTGAAATCTGTAATTCTAAAACTGACCCCTCATTAAATGCAGTTTTTTTCTTAAATTACATAACTTTATTTCTCTACTTGCTACGCACACTTAATCTTCTTTAAATATTATGGGTTATTTCCCATGGTGGAGGACACTTCGTTCTATTGCCCCATAATATAGTGTACTTTAAAACTATTCATAAGCAAACATTTCCAGGTCAAAATTCCTGAATAATTATCACTGAATACACATGTTTTTCAGGTGACATGACTACAATATGTTGTATTAGTCCTCTGAAAATCCAGTTTTGTGTTAGTTTTATTTTTAAAGAATAATAATGAATGATATCTACATAATTATGTTATGAGTATAAAATTCACATCCTTACTTCTTTTTAAATCTGTGGAAACATTGTCTTTGTAATTATCTCGTTACACAGTTATCTTTAACAATTTGCTTAAATAATATGAGGGCTTATAAATTTTTTTAAAAAATATCAGAATGATACTTTCAGAGGCACAACACACTTCACTAGTTTGGAAACTAACCCTACAACTTCCTAAATAATCAAGAGAAAAGAATGAGTAATTTTAAATCCTCTTCTCTCACTTTTGAAAAGCCTGAAAAGGTCAATACCTTGTGCTTAGCTTCTGTGACCAATAGATGGCGCCTGTACTTTTGGTTCCAATCAATGCAGCTCAGAGACTTTCAACCAGTGTGCAGCCAATTGGCGTACGGGTCTGCTGCAAGATTTTTAAAACATGCAATACCTGACTACTTCAGGGCACTGACTTGTTTTCCCTTATGTTGTCAAATCAAAAAATGACAACAGTCAACACAACAATAGCCATCTGGTGTGAATGAATCAAAATTATACCTATGTGTTTGTTTTGTTTTTGCTTTTTGGTGGATTGGCAAAAAATATGCTTTTGGATGTGCTGCAGCATTTTAGTAATTAGTTTACATGTACCATGAGATGAAAAAGGTTACAAAAAAGGTTGGAAATCGCTGCTATAGGTGAATATCTTCAGGGTGGAAAAAGATAAGTCTTTGAGAGTGTCTAAAATACATATTATCCTACAACAGTACATTGCTTACAAAGATGAATCTAAAAATATCTGTTGTACTTCGCTTCTCTGACTAAATATATCAGGCATATCTAACTTCTCTCTAAAGCATTTTATTTACAAGTTGAGGTTTGCTTTCCAAAAGCCAATTGAAAAATGTTAAAATCTAATAAATACACCCAATTCCACTGAGCTGGAATAAATAACAATTCATATTGGCAATCTGGAATAGTTTAAATATGGCATGATTAATAAAATACAGAGACGAAGTGTCTGTCTTCTCAGTCTGTGTGTGTAGGGACTCCTGCTGACTGAAGTTTGAATGAGTTACTACTGCCATCAAGTGTTTGGATTCACTAAGGTCACCTAAATACACAGAACCCAACACCAAGGTCACAGGTGTTTTCAACTTGACAACATGCTGCTCTGCATAACATAAAGCATAGCAAAGCCATGTCATCATATGACGCTTAGCAGAATTTCAGATGCAGCAATGTCATTAAAGTCTGCCAAATTAAGTTGTAACTAGTTAATATGAAGGACATGTTTTGCTAAATTTACTTGATTTATGGCAAACAGACTCCCAATTATTTCCAGCCTCTTGCTGTCCATCCCTTTGTTTAATCCTCTCTCTCTGAGTGCTGGCAGGACATGGGCCTTGCTTCTAACCAATAGGATATGGAAAAGGTGATGGATGTCATAATGTCAAGCCTATGTTTATGATAAACACGTGTGCGTTTGTATTTATTGTGCTAGAAAGCTCTAGGAAGATCTTTTTTGCTGCCTTGATGGAGTAAGCAGCCATATTGAGGAAGCCGTTGTCAAGGATCAGTGGACAGCCTCTAGGAACTGCTGTTGTTCCCTAGGACATGTGGTGGCCTTAAATCTGAAGACACCCTCCAGCCAATAGAAAGCTAAAGGCAGGACCCTGTTATTCAGCCACAAGGAAGCAAATTCTGCCATACACAACCTTCTGCCATAAATAATCTTGGAAGCAGATTTTCCCAAATTGAGTCCCAGGATGAGAACCCAAATTGCCAAATGACTTGATCACAGCTGGTGAGACCCTGAGCAAAGGACGCAATTAAGCTCTTCCTGCACCCATGACATTTGGAAAGTCTGTTATAACTAATGTATATTGTTCTAAGTAACTAAGATTGTGGGAATTTTTAAATGAAACAATAGAAAACTAATACAATATATAAAAACGTAAATGTGTTGTATTTTAATGTTGAATCAGACTATTTTTTATTTTGCAGTATTTAAAGAATATGATTCAATTAAAATGTTTTTAAAATTCCTCAATTATATTTCTGAAGGGTGTGTTTGACAGGTTCTAGTGCTCATGTTTTTGGAGAATTAACCAGTACATGAACAATTTGCATTATAATGCCAATATGTTCAAAAACTAAAAGTCAAAAATTGTAATTTGGTGCTTTTCTTACAAAGAGGAAGAATAGAGAGAGACAATACTGCATTAATGTTTTTTAATTATATTTTAATGATTATGCTATTATAGTTGCCCTTTGGCCCCCTCCACCCAGCACCCCCTACTCCCTCGGGCAATGCCCCCACCATCATTCATGTCCATGGGTCATGCGTGTAAATTCTTTAACTACTCCATCTCCTATACTGTACTTTTCATTGTCATGGCTATCCTGTAACTACCTATTTGTACTTCTTAATCCTCTTACCTCTTTACCCATTCTCCCACTCCCCCTCCCATCAGTCAACCTTTCAGTAATTAACTTCTTTTCTCTTGCTTTTAAGAGTCTCTCTATTTCTTTAACCTTTGGCCTTTCAATAATGATGTGTCCTGGAGTGGGCCTTTTTGAATTCATCATAACTGGGACTCTGTACTTCCTGAATTTGAATGTCTATTTCCTTCAACAAATTAGGGAAGCTTTCTTTCACTATTTTTTCAGATAGATTTCCTCTTTCTCTTCTTTTGACATCCCTGTGACGTAATGTTGGACCTCTTAAAATTGTCCCTAAGACTACCTATACTATCCTCGTTTTTTGGATTTTTTTTCTTCTTGTTGTTCTGCATGGTTGCTTTTTGTTTTCTTATGTTCCAAATCATTGATCTGATTCTTGGCTTCATCCACTCGCCTGTTGTTTTCCTGTAGATTGTTCTTTATTTCAATTAGTGTATCCTTTGTTTTTGACTAGATCTTTTTTATGCTGCTAAGGTCCTCACTGTTTATAAAGATTCTTGAGCATCTTTATAAACAGTATTTTGAACTCTACATCTTATAGATTGCTTATCTCCATTTCATTTAGCTCTTTTTCTGGAGTTTTGTTCCGTTCTTTCATTTGGGCCATGTTTCTTTCTCTCCTCATTTTGGCAGCCTCCCTGTGTTTGTTTCTATGTATTTGGTAGAGCAGCTTTGACTCCCTGTCTTGGTAGTATTGCCTAATGTAATAGGTGTTCTATAGGGTCCAGTGGCACAGCCTCCCTTATCACCCAAGCTAGGTATGCAAGGTGTGCCCTTTGTGGGCTGAGTACACCCTCCTCTTGTAGTTGAGCCTTGGTTGCTGTTGGCAAATCAATGGGAGGGATTTACCCAGGCCAGTCAGTTATAAGCACTGGCTGTGACCCCTGACCTCCACTCTTCGTGGAGTATCACCTGTGCAGGAGCAAGGTGGTGGTGCTGTGACGTGGTCTGTAGCTGTTCACTGGGTGCACTGGCCCTGTGGTTTCCCAGGTCAGCCTCACCTGTGTTTTTCCTGAGGCACCCGACACAAGCTATAAAGCAATTTGAAATGGCTGCTATTGATGCTGGGCTTGGAGATTCCCAGGCGAAGTCAAGCTGTGAATCTAACCTGGCTGCTGCTAGTGCTCACTGAAGTCAGATGTTGCTTGTTTGATAGGATTTAGGAACCAAGACCAGCCATTCATATGAAAAAGTAGCTTGGGTGGGCCCAGTAAGTTGGGTAGGGCAAAGACTCTGGGGATCTCCAAAGTAGATCAAATAATGTTAGGTTGATGGAGTCTCAGATATGGCATCAGCTTACTGGCTCTGTGGGAGGAGGATTTAGCAAAGGGACAATGGCCTCTGCTTGCCTTGATGCCAGACACTTCAGTTTCTCCCTGTATACCACTTGTGCCTTTAAAGCTGCTACCCCAAAGCTGCTAAAGCTCTGGAGCTCACAGGGAGTGAGTCTAAGTAGGTGAGTCCATGTGTGGGTTCCTTAAGAGGAACTGCTTGGGGCTCCAGTAGTTTCTTCCACTGACGCAATCCCCATTGGTTTTTGCCACCAGAAGTTGTAGGGACTTATCTTCCTGGCACTAGAATCCTGGGCTGGGGGGGCCGGGTGTGGGTCTGGGACTCCTTGCTCCCAAGATACCCCTCCTGAAATTTTTATCCACGTGGGTGTGGGACCAGCCTGTTCTGCATCTGAGCTCCTCCTGCCAGTCTGGATGGATGTAGTTTCTTTAATTCTGTAGTTGTCAGACTTTCATTCAATTCAATTTCATAGTTGTCAGACTTCCATTCAGCTCAATTTCTGACATTCCTGAGTGATGGTTGTTCTATATTTTAGTTGTGATTTTGATGGGCTTAGGAGACCCATGTCTGCCTATGCCACCATCTTGGCTGGAAGTGCATTAATGTTTTTTAAAAGAAGAATGAAAATTAAAGATACAAGGTCTGTCCAAAAAAACTTCAGCCATTGTTAATAAAATGAGAACAGTTTGCTCACATTGGTGTAATTTGGCGGCCAAAGAAAGTGGACTGGAATGTGCAGGTGTAAACAATGATGACTTCACTGTATCAGTCAGTGTGGGAAGGGGGGTAGATGCCATTGAGTGAGCATGTATATTGTGTAGCCATTGCATTTAAAGTGACTGAGTGAGAAGAGCAACAAATCCGTATCAAATTTTGCATTAAGCTTGAACATTCCTCAGCAGAAACTATTTGGATGAATCAGAAGGCCATAGCTATTGGCAACTGGTGATTGGCAGCTTCATCATGACAACACGCCTGCTCAAGTATCATGCCTTATGCAGAGTTTTATGGAGAAACATCAAATCACTCTGGTGACAGCCCCGCTGCAGCCCTGACTGGGCACAATGCAACTTCTGGCTTTTCCCAAAACTAAAATCACCTTTGAAAGGGAAGAGATTTTAGACTGTCGATGAGATTCAGGAAAATATGATGGGGCAGCTGATGGCAATTGGGAGACCTGTGTGAGGCCCCAAGGTGCCTACTCTGAAGAGGGCTGAGGTGTCATTGTCCTATGTACAGTGTTTCTTGTATCTTAATAAATGTCTCTTTTTTATAGCATGTGGCTAGATATTTTCTGGACAGACTGGATATATATATATATACATATATATATATATCTCACCATGAAAAAAGTATATAAAGCCAGTATTATTTGTATAAAGTTCACATCAACTGATAAAAAAAATTATGTCCTCAATTATCTGTCACGTCTTCATCTATTTAAAACAAAGGAGAAACTGATCAGAACTCCAGTAGACCAACACAATTTCTAAAGCTCTCAGTGAAAACCCAATATTATATACCACATGTGTCTTTAGAAAAATAAATCTGGAATATCACCAGTCCCTTTTGAGTTGGGCTGAGCATGGGGAGAGTACATCCAGAAAGGGACACTCTAAGCCAAAAGTGTCAACGCTCTGCACTGAGTCAGACAAGCTTGTCTTCAGCAAACCACAGTGCAAATGAAATTGAATGAAGCCTGTGGCATCTCTAGGTCCCATGGCAAAGGCTGGAGCCCTGATCCTGGAATCTCACCATACTGTTCTCAGTTTCCAACCAGGAATGCTGAAGAGACCTTTGCAAACTTCAGGGATTGCCCATATTTTGCACCTTTGTCATTTAATGGAGGCATGTATAGACTCAGGTTCCCAGTGGCAAGTGTTCCATCTTGCACAATTCCCCTTACTACACGAAGGCATTAAAGGGGGGTGTACTCTGGGAAACTTTTCTGTAGACTCCAGCCTGGGTAGCACTTGTTTGATGTTTTTAATAAGTGGGACAAGAAAAGGACACAAAGATGAAACACCTATTTTTAGTTAATGCACAGGATTAGTTATCTTTACATATACTATATCAGTTTCTTTAAAAGTCCTTATTAAAATATGATAATAATGATATTTAACAGTTACTGAGTGCTTTAAGTGCTTTAATGTAGTATTTTATTTAATCCCTACCACAACCCCATGAAATAGGAACTATAACTATACTCCTAGCATGGGTAAGGACCTGGAGGCTTACAGAAATTATTGATGAATTGAAGTTGAAGCACTTCTATTTTTTAATAGTCCATCTTTATTTGTTTGTTTGTTTGTTTAAGAACGGTTTTAGGTTCACAGCAAAATTGAGTACAGGGCAGAGATTTCCTAAATACTCCCTGCCCCCTACTCATGCACATGTCTCCCATTATAAACATCCTCATCAGAATGATACATTTGTGAAAATCAGTGACCCACAATGATACATAATTGTCCCCCAAAGCCCATAGTTTCTACTGGGGTTCACTTGATGTTGTGCATTCCTTGGATTTCGATAAATGTGTAATGACATGGATCCACCAAATTCTATCATTCAGAGTAGGTTTACATCTTCTTAAACCAAAGCCCAGATTCTTAACCATAATACCTTAAAGGCTCCCAATCTGTGTGCTGTCTGACCAATAATGGAACAAAAGGAAAGACATATTTTTCAAGAACCCATGGGATATATCAATGGACATTTGTGTGCTATAGTACCATGAACAAAGTGCTCTCTCATACTGGTCTCATTTGCTCATCAGAAGAGTCCTATTTCAGATGTGTGTGTAGTATAAAGTGTAACAATGTTAACTTAGGCTCTGGGGTCAAACATGTCTGGTCTTAAAACTAGCCCTAAAGTTCATTAGTCCCATGACCTTGGGCAAATTAACCTCTGAGGCCCCAAATATGTGAGACGTGGTAACAATGCACACTTCACAAGAGAGGCATGAGGATTATAAGCCCACAGTGCGCAATAAGCAACACAATTCCCGCTCGCCATCCTGTTTCATGCACCACGAACCGAGGCCCCCAGTTGTTAGAAGACAAGTGCTGACCACAAGGTAAGTAGTGGGGCCGAGTTCTCTGACCACAAGAGCTTTCTGTTTACCCGCTTCTCCCCCAAAGGGACTGGATGTACATGTATCAGGTTTTTAAGCTCCCCTCCCCACCCAGGTGCCCCCAACCCCGCATTCTGCCAAAGGGCCATCTTCTATATCCCCACACCTGCCCGTGGTACCAAGGGTTCAGAAAACTGCCTCAAGCTTTTCCTGAATGGGGAAACTCAGACTCAGCCACCGCCCCTACTCGCCTCCCTCAACACTGCGTCACAAGCCCCCCTACGACCTGACACCCGGCTCCTAGTAGTTCTGGCCAGAACCCCGCCTCCGCGCGCAGCCGGAACGGCCTCTATGCCCATTGGCTGTCGCCCAAGGCAACCAAGGACGCGGTGGGCACGCGGGGCCTCCCGCGGGTATTTAAAGGCTGTCGCTGCCCGCGCCACCTCAGTTCCCGCAGTACGCTGACAAAGAAGCACCTCGGTCGAGAGGGAGCGACGAGGTGACACGCAACCCCCTCCTCCCTGAGCCCCAGCCGCAGCCTTTGCTGAGCCGCGGGTGCGTGTTACCCGAAGCGGCTGTCAAAAACTTCCTCCCCGCCATCTGTACCCGGCGCCAGTCCCACCCACCCCGCCTGGGCGAGACAACCCCGGGCGCCAAGGACAGGAGGTCGCCGCAGATGAGCCGGTGAGCCAGCGTGCGAGAAGAGGGGCCCCCCTGGAAAGGAGAGGCAGTCGGGATCTCAGCGGCAGGCACGTGCAGGGTGCCGAGGCTCTTCGGACTGTCGAATCTGGCCAGATTTGAAGACGGTTTTTTAGGACGTTTCCACTTAGACTTCTCGAAGTTCCTGAACCATGACCCAGACTCTCGGTAACCTGGGCAGCCGCTGGGCATCCTCTGCTCCCTTTCGCGCTGGGTCTTCCTGCCACCAAAGGCGCAAGGGTCCTCCGATTTACAAGCCGGGGCACCGCTACGGTCCTAAGGCTGAGAATGAACCTCCGAGGAAACAGCCGAAGCAACAGCACCACTGGGGCCATTGGTTCCAACCACCCCAAAGTCCTTATTGGGCCATGTACTCTCACTGGGGGTGCTGGGGAGGGCCCTGGTGCCCACCTCCAATGGGATACCAGAAGCCCCCAGGGCCAGTGCAAGTGACCCGCATGTATGGTCTGCACCCGGTCTGCCTTTGCTGTTGCTCTTGCTGGCACGGGCCCTGGAACCCGGGCTGGTTGAGGCCACCTGGCAAGAAGAAGCGGTGGGGCCGCAGGGGCGGTGGCCTGCGTCGTCACCCTCGCCGCCCCTTCAAGAAGAGCCCACCCGTGGATGGGAGCAAGCTGCTGCGGCCTGCGAACCTGTACGAGTGGCGGGTGCCTGACAAGCGGGTGCCTGGCTTGCAGGCGCCCCGCAACACCACCCAGTTCATCATGAACCAGATCTACGAGGACATGAGGCAGCAAGAGGAGCTGGAGCGCCAGCAGGAGGCACTGAGGGCTCAGCAGGCCCAGGAGGGCGAACACGACGCGGCCCCCAGTGGCGGTGAGGAAGACACGGAGCTGCCCGACACCTTGTACGGCTTCGGGCAGAATCCTCTGGCCTTCACTCCTGAGCCAGAGGAGGAAAATCAGTCCCCGGCCCCACAGCCGGTGGAGGGAGAGGAGAAAAATGACGAGCGTGATGAGGAGGAGTGTGATGGGAAGGAAGGAGAGAGTGAGGAGGGGGATGAAGAGGCAGAGACCCAGGATGAAGAGGAGGCAGAAGAGGCCGACTACAGAGGCAAGGAAGAAGAGGAAGAGGAGGGAGCGGAGGAAATAGAAGAGGAGAGGCTGGAGGAGGCTAAGCAGAGAGAGGAGAATCACTTGACTTTGGACATGCCGTTATCATTCCTGCTGGGGGATGAGGAAGAGAGAGAACTTTATAAACTGTTCGTGTTGAAGCCTGAAACAGAAAACTCCTAAAGCGCTACGGGAAGCTCTCCTCATGCTCCAGGATACTGTTAGAAAGGGATCTGAGAAATGGAATGGAACTGATTTGAAGCTAAAATGGATTAGCAACTTATTAAAAACCTATTAAAAAGTGAGTTCCATTAGTAAAGGTATCCATGAAAACCCCTTCTTTGGCCATGATAAAAATTTTAAAAATTGGTGTGTCTGTGTGTAACTATGGGTGGAGGAAGGAGAGCTTTCAAACATAATTTAATTCGAAATAATTAAAGGCCAAATATTTTATTACTGCAGTTTGAATGTTTTCTTTTGGTGTTCTCCCCTCTGGACATCCAAGTTTTCTTTTTAATTCTGGCAATGCTGAAAACTATTTTTTATAACAAATAATTATATGATTTATAATTTCTATGATTGAGTTTGAAATCAATAGCTCTTTTAACTGTTACATCCATAAGAAGGACGTGCCGTGTCTACTGAATATCCATCCGTTCTCTTAACATGAAAACCCAAATCATTTTAATAAAACTATGAATTTAAATTTTTTCCTGTATATTTCCCACCTTCAGTGTTCATTTTTGAGGGGTGTGTTTTGGTAGCCCCATTTGCAGTCTCCGTGGCATCACTCATTTATAGTCCTTATTCCACAGTGCTATGGATCTTCCGCAGAAGAACATGAAGTTGCTTCTGTGGAACTGGTTATCTGCCATGGCCTCAACAATCTAGACCATGCATGGAGAGGAGTCCCCATGGTCAGAAGTCAAGTTGCACATCAAGTTAAAATCCAAGGTAACTGCAAGCGATGGAGCATTGCTTAGATTTGAAGCCATCTTCCTAGATATATTCCTTGTCCTAAGTTCACAGGAATCATAAAAATCATTTTTGCAAAATGGATTGTTGCCCTTTTGGGGGTGGAATATTACTTCTTGTCCAGTTTTACTCCCTTATAAAAGACAGTAAAAGAAATGTGTAAGTGCAAGCTTGCAGGAGCTGATTTCTAATGTCTAAACAATTACTTATGGAAAATGCATCATTCAAAACAATAGCTTCTATTTACACATTTTTAGAAATAATATATGTCTTCCTGAGCACTTAATTCTCATAACTTAAAAAAGTTTCATCCATAGCATATGTCCAGAATAGAGGGACTCCCTAGATGAAGAATTTGAGCCTATTATTAAAAAATTATATCTTTTGACAAACTTCTAAGCATACTTTGAATCATAACTTATTATTTTGTGAAGACTGAATGGTGATATCTTACATGGTTGTTGAGTCTCACTCATATATACCAGTATATTGAAGCTTCCAGGGTGATAACCTATGTTAAAGTATTAAATTATTTTGCTCCTCATTTCTTATTATTTAAATATAAGATATCTATTCAGCAATACTTCAGTAGCCAAAAGGGTGAACGGAAGAAGAAAAACTAATGCAAACATTGCAAGAATTTTTAAATGATATCAAACATTCCAAACTATAGCAGTGAATAACCAAACATTTAATAATATTCTAAGAAATACTTTCCTGCAAGATGTAATTTCTGAGTTACCTATAAAAGTAGTTTAAAAGTGGTCACCCATATGCATCTTTAATGTATGTATGCAGAGGGAATCCATGAATTTTGCTCCTGGTCAGTTCTGATTCTACTCAATAAATCTTTACAGGGCATAGCACCAAAACGCTTTATTCATGGCAAATAATCACCAAGTGTTAAGTATATTCTCATTAAAGAAATCTTTTCATTTAGGGCTTGATTTCTTCACAAGCACATCTGAAAAATTCTCAATTTATTCTTACAAAAGTTTCTACTTTTACATTAAAAAAATTCAACATATTGTCTCTGCACACACTAGGCATTATTCACAAGTCATTGTAAAGGTTATAAACATTAGCAATGACTCAGGAGTTACCCTAGTTGATGTACCATTGTCCAAGAAACATTTACTGAACTACTAGGGACTTAGCACTGTGAAGAGTGATCCCTCTACTCTCGCGTTGCCTATAGTTTAGTGGAAAAGACAAACATTAAATGGTTAGAAAAATTAGTCAAAGCAACTACTGTAAAGGAAATGTACCACTTTGAAAGGATATGTCACAAGAGAACCCAAAAATGAAGCTGGAGGTGTTTAGGTGTTTACTACGGACAGAGAGGTCTGTGAGTCTAAAGGCCCGAGAGCAAGGAGGAGCTTGATGCCTTTGAGGAACTGAGGACAGAGGACCATGGTTTCCTAAAGGAGTGGCTAATGAGAAGTGAGAGAGGTAAGCAAACCCAAATTGTCTGTTTACCTCTGTGCTATCTACATCTTCTGAATAGACACCAGCAAAAATTAAAGGACAAAATAGCTATCGATGAACTCATGATAGGTATTCTCTACCTGAACCCATGTTTTTTTTTTAATTAGCTAGATACTGTGATGGTCCCTTAACTAATCCTGAAGGTTTAGAAAATCACGTCAGTGGGTGAGAAGTTTGCTCATCTCAGTATGCCTATTACCCTTTTCAGAGACCTCCCTCATGTGATCACGCAATGAAGGGGCCCTAAGTATTGTTGCTCAGGGTGATTGGAGCACCATAGTTGTAAACTTCTATGGAACCTGCGCACAGCTTGTTCAGTACAACCTGATGACTCAATAGTAACATGTTGATATAGCTTAGAATATACCCAGTCATTAGTTTTAGAGGTAAGTGTACATTTGAAGAAAAAATTGTCTAAAATAAGCTCATTATTAAAGTGATTTCAAATTTGTTAACACAATGGCAATGAGGTGTCACTTAGCCATTTCTCTCAAGGATGGAGGTGTTTCCTTTGTCATTTGTCAGAAAAATAACAATTTATTTGGGAGGTCTGGGCTTAAAGAATCTTTGCTGTCTATTCTCAGGTGTTTTTACATGTACAGTTTCTGATATTTTCCTTTTCTAGTGACTGACAGCAGATTTCTTTATTTATCTTTATTACTTTGTCTCCACAGCAAGTTAAAGAGACTTTTTTCTGTAAAAATATTAGCCCTTGAAGGATGGTAAATATACTTGACATTTAGAGATCAACTCAATTCTGAATACAATTTTATAGCATATGCATATGAAGACAGTAAATCCAACATAGTTTCATTAAAATAAACACACGAGCCTGCCAGCTATACCAAACCTACAGCATCTGAGAAGAAAATGGCACAAATATCATCCATAGGAGTTCTGGAGCAAGGGAATGAGTAGGATAATAAAATGGCTTCTTAAATTTCAGCAGCATAATAAAATGATGTATGCAGCTATGTTGTTTACATTAAGTTCAAATTAATACAATCACAACGGAAAATTACTTTTAATGCTTCTGAATCACTTTGGCCTTGATTACGTGTGTATTTAAAGCAAAATCAGAATGTGGCTCTCTTAACTGTTTTAGTACTCGCATTGTTCTGCACCTATCCAGGTCAACTGATGGAAGAAGAAGAGTTTGTACATCTATGTGTTGTCACTGTTGCCTAAGTAACCTGGGGTGGGAGGCTTGTGTCTCTGTTTCCTCAAATGTAGCTCTCATCCTCCATTCTGTGTCAGGCTTATTGTGAAGACCAAATAAGTGAATATTTAAGAAGATTTGGCAGTTCTGGCTGGCAGTTCTGGTTGGATTTTTTTGTTGTTGTTTTTTGTTTTTAGATTGGTGGTAATCCTTCTTATTGTTGTGTGAGGAGATGAAGCATGTCTTCCTATGCCTCCAGAATCTTAAAAGTGAAGAGAGTTACCTGCA
Source organism: Macrotus californicus (assembly GCA_007922815.1). Classification (NCBI taxonomy): domain Eukaryota; kingdom Metazoa; phylum Chordata; class Mammalia; order Chiroptera; family Phyllostomidae; genus Macrotus; species Macrotus californicus. The sequence continues at coordinate 2,218 of VMDR010024015.1, read as the reverse complement.
AAGGAATTCCCTTAAGGCTGTGAGCCGATTTCTCAAGAGAAACTTTGAAGACAAGAAGGGACTGACAAGAAGTATTCAAAGTGATGAAAAGCAAGGACCTAAAGCCAAGATTACTCTATCCAGCAAAGCTATCATTTAGAATGGAAGGGCAGATAAAGTGCTTCCCAAGCAAGGTAAAGCTAAGAGCTCATCATCACGAAGGCCTTATTATATGAAATGTTAAAGAGACTTATCTAAGAAAAAGATGATGATCAAAACTATGAACATTAAAATGACAACAAACTCACAACTATCAACAACTAAACCTAAAAAAACCCCAAAACTAAGCAAACAACTAGAACAGGAAAAGAATCACAGAATGGAGATCACATGGAGGGTTATCAGCGGGGAGGGGAAAGGGAGAAGAATAGGGGGGGAAGTACAGGGAATAAAAAGCATAATTGGTAGGTACAAAACAGACAAGGGGATGTTAGAAATAGTATAGGAAATGGAGAAGCCAAAGAACTTATATATATGACCCATGGACATGAACTAAGGGGGTGGGGTAATTGCTGGAGGGAATGGGGTACCAGATGGAGGGGTGACTAAGGGGAAAATAAGGGGACAATTGTAATAGCATATTCAATAAAATATACTTTAAAATTTTTAAAAATTGCATTACAGATTTAACTCACTGTTAATCATTATGCACTAAACTACATTTTATAACTAAAATTATCATCTCAATTTCTAAACATGAGATCAGTCTAAATTCATTAAAAAGGCTCAGAAAATCTCATCTCTTTGCAATTCTTTTGGACTGAGATATCCAATTATTTACCTGTTACCACTGAACTAAAAGTGAACCTACTTGTCCTTGAAATGTAGTTTTAGCTTCTGGTAAAATAGTGTGCAAATACAGTGGTCTAGTGCCTTGATATTGGTATCAGCAATAATGGCACCACCTGAGAGTGTATTAGCAATGCAGATGCACTAGCTCCAATCCAGACCTACTGAGCTAGAATCTACCTTGTACAAGAGATATACACACACATTAAAGACCTATAAGCTCTGTGGTTTAGGGGTTAGATACATTTCAGACCCTTCATAAGAATTTTATGTTTAAGATTGTGGTTTGTGGGTTCAAAACTTCCATTTATTACTTTAGTGTTCTCAAGAATGTTATTGACATTTTTGGCTTCTCATCTGTAATATCTACCTCTTGAGATTAAATGAGATTATGAATATTTAATGAACAAATACTTAGCTAGTACTCAGAGCAGTGCTATTTAATACTTACCAGTTATATGAAGTATTCAGTAATACGCACATGAGACCATTGACCTGTGCTTAGAGCAACCATACATGTAAAATATCACAAGATAGCAAAGTGATTCCTTAATTTACTTTGTTTTTTCTTGAATAACTGCAATCAAATCAACTCTTTTGAGCTGCGCGTGCCATTGTGCAGACTATAAGAACCAATTAAATCTTTGGAGCTGGATTCATCTACAAAATATACTTTTTGGTCTTTATTTTCTCTACCCACTGCCAGTAAATAATGTTTCCTTTCTATCCATGTCTGACAATACCTTAATGGCTAGTACTAGGAATTACCCATTCAAGTCAGGGTTATTCTTTCCCATATGAGTAATGGATATTAGAATGCAACTTTTCAAAATCAAAATACATGTATCATATTGCTTAAAATCAAAGGTTACATGTTATGTTATATGTAAAAATATTGAAAGTTCCAGTAAATATTAAATACCTACTATAAGCTACCTATAAAGAACACTTCAAAACAGCTATTCAAACCATAGACCTAAGATTTCAAAAAATATATGAGCATATGCGAGATTCTTAGCATACATTATCACATTTAAATATAACCACCCTGTGAACTAATGCTTTACTTTCCTTTTACAGATGAAGGAACTGAAATGCAAAGAAGTAAATTGGGGACTCAAGTCCTCTGTTTTGAGTTCAAAGTCGTGGATACAGATCATTGGAACATATCGTTCTGTTACCTTAGTTAAAGCAACCTGTCTAGTAGCAAAATTTTCTTCATGAGCTTGACCTAAGTTCCAAGAAAGGTTGGCACGAGGATAGTCTTTTCAATGTGTGGTTGGTAACAGTGACAGCTAAGGAAGAGATGTCGGTATTATTGTCTCAGTTATAATCCCTAGTAGTGGTTTTATAGTTGATATAAGTCATATGATCACAATCTGACAACTTG
>VMDR010024014.1:0-15266 GCA_007922815.1 Macrotus californicus | reverse complement strand
CTGTGGAAGTGTCTGACAAAGCAGTTCCTTGCTTAACACTGCAATTCCCAGGTACTTCGCTGGCTCCTAATCTCTCGACCCTTCACATGCATCTGACACAATTATGAAGTTTTCACTTTTCAAAGGTATTTTCCCACCATGGAAAAGAAAACAAAAGGTAAGTTTCTTGCTACTTCTAAGAGGCTGTGGAGGAGCTTTTCTGGTGTTGATTTCAGGGACGGGGCAGCCCTTGAGGATTCAGGCTTTAGGCAAGAAACTTAGTACTAGTTCCATAGGCATTTGAGATCTATGGCTAAACATTTCTCCTTGTGTGGAAATCTAAAACACTGAACCAAGCTGTTAAGATCTCATTGTTTTTAATAACCCACAGGGGATTTTGGCAAAAGCCCCTGATCACACCACTAATGTTGGATGTTTTCTTCATTTTTGTCTCAAAATGTTTTCTCTCTCTTGGTTCTGAGCTTGGTTATGTTTCCAACTATTTTTGGTTTATTTTAGCCAGCATTCACTTGCATGTAGAGCTGTTTCTGCCCTATTTGACATATTTCTTATGAAATCTAAAAGTTCATCTTCATGACATTTTAATTAGGGTTGAACTAGAAATACAAAACAGAGCAAATAAATATTTATCATATCAAAAGAATGCCACAGGTCTGCATTTACTCAATATTTCTTATACACTCTCAATATTCTAACAAGACTTTGAAGTTTAATTGATGCTAAAGCATAAACATCTGTCATTAAGTTTATTCCAGAGAATTTTTAAGCTATATTTTCCAACTGCTTACTGTTGAAATATAAATATTTATATTGTTTTAGTAAATTCTCCACTATTAGATATAGATATTGAGTAATTAAGAGACCATTATATTAGTCCAGTTGGAAGAAGAGTTATCTTGAAATAGAACAATGTAAATGAAGAAAAGTTTATATTTAAGAGATATTTTAAAAGTATTATTAGCTTGACTTGATGGTCAGATGTGAGGAGTGGAGAACATAGAGACACTGAGGATGACATCCATTTTCATTCCTAATAAAGGTGACGTTGATTGAGAGGGAGAGTGTGAAGGAGCAGATGCAGAGTGGGAGTAGAAAGGTTAGAATATGAGGATGTGAAGTTTTAATAAACTTGTGCTAAAAACTCTTTTTATTGAATAATTTATTGTGTCACTGAAGGAAGATATGTTTGGAGTAAGACACAACTTCACTGAAACATGAGCCACTGGAAAGACACTGAGTAACTAGAGAGGGCAGGAATACAGGACTAACAACAAGGCCAAGACAAAGGCAAGACAAATGCATGTCCCATGTCCTGTCCCAAAGGAGTTGTGATAGGATCAGAAGGTCAAAACCAGCTCTCTTCATGCACTTGGAGTAAAGTTGAGATGACATTTAGAACTCTACATTTCCATATCCAACTCATCCCAACTATCAGTCTTTAGTGATAAAAAAAAAAATAAAATATATCTTTTTGTATTGAAAACAGGCAGAGCAAGAGACATCACAGGAATGAAATGTCTATTTGCTTGAAATATTCAGAATAGATTTGGCAGTGGAGAAATTTCCTTCTCAGTAGTGCTCCAATATCACCACGGTCATTAACATCGTAATTTAGCTGTGGGCACTTTGTGTATGAAGTAGATGGAGTGCATTTTTAAAGGTTTTTGCTGGACGGTCTGGCTGTGATAGAGTGTTGAAAGATAGCTGAAGGCATTTCTTGTCCAACACTGTGCACATCCCTAACGAGAGGAATGTTTTCATTGCCTGACAAATATGTGTGAGGGAGTAATAAGCCAGTTAGAGCTATTATGAGAGTAAATGAGCCACCTAAGTGACAGCACAACTGACGTGTAGGCTCCATTCTTCTCTGCCTTTGCCTGCAAACAGGAATTGATATGCAGGCACACTCCTTGTCAGTCTTCTTAAGGAAACCATCAAGGAATTTAAACATTTCAAACTTCAGAGTTGGCTTCTCTCCAGGCTATGAAAGTATATAAAGTTGCACCAAAATGAATTCACAGAAATGTAAACAATTCCCTGATGGGAAAAAGACATGGCCATATTGCTGCATCAATTGTTTTATTGCCCTTCCCCTATCCTTAAAAATAATAACAAGATCCATAGCTTCATGGACCTCAAAATCACCTCTGCTCTAATAGAGAGATAAGGCAGGGAAAAGGGACAGAAGAAAGACATCCCCAATATTAGGTTCTTTATGGAATGTAAGAACTTTCAGAAAAGATAAGAATGTCTTAATTAATTAGTTAATTAATTTTACAATCGTATATTGATGTCTTACCCCTAATGAGGCTTTTGTACCCTGGCTGATCAAACAGAAAAGGAATCTTATCTCCAGGAAAGCTTTGCTATGTATGGCCAGCCAGTAACAAACTTGTAGAACAGTACTTTGGGTGCATTCAGCCTCTTTTTTTCCACCTCATTTCTTATTTTCCATTATTCTCTCCTCCTTTCAGTCATCTACCTTCAAAGTTTTCTGTCAGAAAAATCCTTAAAAATATGGACTCTGGAAGATGGTGGTGAGGCAGGTGGGAGCAGAGCCCAGTTCTCCCTGTGCCCAACTGGAACACCTCGCTGATCTTCTGAGGAACAGAGTGAACAGCCAGCAGAATACCAGGTTATATGAAGTTTTGAGGCAAAAATTACAGAGGACATTGAAAAACAGATGGTGAGGAGATTGCGCTGGGATGGCAAGGTCCCTGGGATCTACACAGGGACCTAGGCCACTGTGGCCCCAGCCTGGCGCCTGCCGGATGCAGGGAGGAGAGTTAGAGCACCAGCTCCATCCCCTACCAGAACAGAGAGGGCAGCCCAGCACCAGGAGGGACCTGGGTTGTGGAAGTCACTGAGGGAAATAGAGACGAGGTGGTAGACATACAGAGGCAATACACAACCGCTGGGACTGTGGACACTGGCACCAGAGAAATTGGGGTGCCAGGTGACACCTGGAGAAGGGAGGAGCTGGGCTGTGTCGGACCCTCACTTGGACAGTCTCCAGGCTTGTTGGGAAGTAGTTGGGCTGTGTGAAAAGCTGTGCACCTGTTAAGAACAGTAGGCAGCTGCTTTGTAAGGAACTCTCAAGCAGCTGGCTCATCCCGAGGGTGATTTGAGCTACACGACCTGAGGTTGAGTGGCTGAGTGGAAGAGCTCGCCCGAGCCTGACAGAGACTGACTGGCTGAGCAGAACCGCGTGCCTGAGCTTGCCTTGTACTGCATGCCCAGAGACTGAGTGGCTGATTGGAGCCTGGAAGCTCACGGAGGACCTGGGCCAAAGGCTGGGCAACTCTGAATATTGTGGCCCAGACCTGGTCCCCATCTACTCAAAACCATAGGAAGGGAGAAAAGTGAATCCCAGCCCCCCCTCTTCCTGTGGAATCCAGGAAAAGCAGCAGAACTCACTGAACAGGTTTAAAGTCAGGAGGAGGCTTTTTTTTTCCCTTTCCTCTATCTTTTTTTTCCTTTTTTTTCTTCCCCTCACTGAGACAATAAGATGTGGAGCTACAAAGGGTTCAGAGACAGATCCAAAGAGGGAGCACAAGGCTAACCACAAAAACTGAGAAACTGAGACAAATGTCATTTTGTTATCCCATAGAGCTGGCATTTTATTGTTTATGCGTATTTTTTTATCATTTTTACCACTTTCATTTTATTAGCATTTTTTAATTTCTCTTCCATATGTTGTTTTCCTCGTTTTATTTCTCTGTTTAATTGCATTGTTTGACTGGTTGTCCTTATCTCTCTTTTTTGTATTTTAATTTTCCTTCTTTCACTCCACTCAGCTTCCAATAACACCCTACTCTTGATCTTGTACTTTCTATTCTGGTCATCCAAATCATATATTTCTTATCATATTATTGTTAACGCAGTACTATTGTAAATAATTGTTGTTCCATACAATTGTACATACTACACAGCAACCCTCCCTGATCTTAGCCCACTTCACTTTACTCCTGAGCATTATTATTGTTGTGGTTAAATCTATTCTTTCTCACACTATGCCTACTTTCTATCCTTTACTCTCACTACATCTCATCATCTAAACTTGCACAAGCACTCTGTTTTCTGGATTCAGATCACAATCCTCCTTCTCTCTAACAAGAGTCTTATCTCTCTTTCACCTTTCATAAAAAAATGGCTAATTGGGTGAAATATCACAACTAACACTATACTTATCCAAAGAATATCCTATCTCTTCTCTCCTTGCTGGTACTTTAAATCCCATAAAATACTCCCCCACTGTCTTAATCCATTTTGCCTATCCCCTGCCACTGATCACATACAAGAATAGGTGGGAGCTGTGAACATCAGTATACCTGCTGGAGGACAGAAATGACCAACAAAGGAATGACCAAAAGGTAAAAACCCAAGTACAACAAGAGAGCCCACACAAACAGAAGTAAGGGCAAACCTAAAGGGTCCAGACAAGGAGATCAAAGAGACCACACCACTGAACCCCATAGAATTACTACCATAGAAGTCCACCCTACAAAGACAGCTGGAAAAGCAAAACATCAGGAAGTACAGAAACAAGCAAAAAGAGTAATCTAAAATGGGGAGACAAAAAAAGAACATGCAATCAAAAGGAATGGAAGACTCCCCACTAAAAGAGCTAAAAGAAATGGAGGTAACCAAACTATCAGATACAGAATTAAAATTAATGGTTATAAAGATGCTCAAGGAACTCACAGACAGCTACAAGGAAGTGAGTGAGAACTACATCAGCATGAAACAGGAAATAGAAACTACAAACAAAATCCAGGAAGAAATGAGCAATAAAATCTTAGAAGTAAAAAACACACTGGAAGGAATTATAAGCAGGCTGGATGAAGCAGAGGGTCAAATGAGCAAGCTGGAACAAGGTAGAAAAAAACACCCAGAGAGAGTAAGAAAAGGAAAAGAGACTTAGAAAGAATGAAGAGGTGTTAAGGGAACTGAGGGACAACATAAAACATAACAATATCCATATAATAGGGTTAACAGAAGGAGAAGAAGAGCAAGGGATAGAAAACCTGTTTGAAAAAGTAATGATGGAAAACTTCCCTAATTTAATGAGAGAAAAAGTCACACAAATCCCGGAAACACAGAGAGTCTCAATCAAGAGGAATCCAAAGAGGCCCACTTTAAGACACATAATAACTAAAATGGCAAAATTCCAAGACACAGAGAGACTCTTAAGTCAGCAAAGGACAAACAGGAAGTAACATACAAGGGATTCCCAATAAGACTAGCAGCTGACTTCTCAATGAAAATGCTCCAAGCCAGAAGGGAATGGCAAGGAATATTCCAAGTAATGAAAACCGAAGGCCTGCAACCAAGACTACTCCATCAAGCAAGGCTCTCAATTAAAATGGAAGGCCAAATAAGGAATTTCCCAGACAAAAGAAGTCTAAAAGAATACACTTCCACCAAACCAGCTCTGCAAGAGATGCTTTAAGAAAAGGAAGGAAAAGGGTGAGAGAGAGGGACACAGGTACGGAAAAATGACAATGAATAAGTACCTAACAATAATAACCTTAAATGAAAAGGGATTAAATACTTCAATCAAAAGACATAGAGTAGCTGAATGGATAAGAAATCATGACACACACATATGCTGCCTACAAGAGACCCACCTCAGAACAAAAGACCTACACAGGCTGAAAGTGAAGGGCTGGAAACAAATATTCCAAGCAAATGGAAATGGAAAAAAGAGCCGTGGTAGCAATACTCCTATCAAACAAAATAGACTTCAAAAAAATGGCCATAAGACGAGACCCAGAAGGTCACTTCATAATACTTAAGGTAAGAATCCATCAAGAAGACATAAACATTGTAAATATACATGTACCCAACATAGGAGCACCCCAATACATAAGGGAAATCTTGGAGGACTTCAAGAAAGATATTGACAGTAATACAATTATAGTAGGGGATTTCAACACCCCACTGTTAAAATGGATAGATCTTCCAAACGAAATATCATCAAAGGTATTATGGCATTAAACAATGTCCTAGATCAAATGGACTTAACTGATATATAGAGAGCCTTTCGTCCCAAAGAAGCAAAATACACATTCTTTTCAAATGCACAACGAACATTTTCAAAGATAGACCACACAATAAGCCACAAAAAAAACCTTAAAAATTCAAGAAAATTAAAATCTTATCAAGAATTTTCTCTGACCACAAGGGACTGAAACTAGAAATTAACTTGAAGGAAAAAATTCAAATACACTCAAACTCATGGACATTGAATAGCATGCTATTAAACAATGAATGGGTCAAAAATGAGATCTAGGAAGAAATCAAAAAGTTTTGGGAAACAAATGAAAATGAACTCACAACAACCCAAAACTTATAGGACACAGCAAAGGCAATCTTGAGAGGGAAGTTCATAGCTATACAGGCCTACCTAAAAAAGATAGAAACATTTCAAAAAAACAACCTAACCATACACCTACAAGAACTGGAGGAACAACAACAAAGACAGCCCAGAGCAAGCAGAAGGAAAGAAATAACCAAATCAGAGCAGAATTAAATGACATAGAGACTAAAAGCACAATTTTAAGGATCAAAAAATCCAGGGGCTGGTTCTTTGAAATGATAAATAAAATCGACAAGCCTTTAAGCAGACTCATCAAGAAAAAAAGAGAAAGGAACCAAATAAACACAATCAGAAATGAAAGAGGAGAGATTACAACTGATACCACAGAAATACAAAGGATTGTAAGAAATTACTATGAAGAACTATATGCCAAAAAATTTGAAAACCTAGATGAAATGGACAAATTTCTAGAAAAATATAATCTTCCAAAACTGAATGAAGAAGAAGCAGAAAGCCTGAATAGCCCAATAACAGCTGGTGAAATTGAAGTAGTAATCAAAAAACCTCATCAAATTAAAAATCTCCTGCACGGCAAAAGAAAACAGCATTAAAATGAACAGAGAACCAACTATATGGGAAAACATATTTGCCAAAGATGCCTCGGACAAGGGTTTGATCTCCAAAATATATAAAGAACTCATACAACTCCATTCCAGGAAGACAAAAAATCCAATTAAAAAATGGGCAAAAGACTTGAACAGACACTTCTCCAAGGAGGATATATAGAGGGCACAGAGACATATGAAAAGATGCTCAGCATCACTAGCCATTAGAGAGATGTAAATTAAAACCACAATGAGAGACCACTTGATACCAGTCATAATGGCCATCATAAACAAATCAACAGACAAGTATTGGAGAGCATATGGAGAAAAGGGAACCCTAGTGCACTGTTGGTGGGAATGCAGACTGGTGCAACCACTGTGGAAAACAGTATGGAATTTCCTCAAAAAACTAAAAACGGAATTGCCTTTTGATCCAGCAATTCCACTGCTGGAATTATACCCTAAGAGCCCTGAAACACCAATCCAAAAGAACCTATGCACCCCAATATTCATAGCAGCACAATTTATAATAGCCAAGTGCTGGAAGCAACCTAAGTGCCCATCAGTAAATGAGTGGATCAAAAAACTATGGTACATTTACACAATGGAATTCTACGCAGCAGAGAGAAAGAAGGAGCTCCTACCCTTTGTGACAGCATGGATGGAACTGGAGAGCATTATGTTAAGTGAAATAAGTCAGGCGGTGAGGGACAAATACCATATGATCTCACCTTTAACTGGAACATAATCAACAAAAGAAAAAAGCAAACAAAATATAACCAGAGACATTGTAATTAAGAACAATCTAACAATAACCAGAGGGAATGGGGGAGGGGACAATAGGGGTAGGGGTTTTCAAGGACAAATGGACAAAACCAAGGGGGAGAATGGAAGCAAAGGAGGTAGGTGGCTTTGGCTGGGGTAGAGGGGAGTGGTATGGGGAAAATGCAGACAACTGTAATTCAACAACAATTAAATAATTTTTTTAAATGGCGATTTCCCTTCTAAGTGTAAATCTCTCTTACAAAAGGGTCACTTTTACTCTGTTTTCAGAGCTTTTCCTATGTCTCCCATGTTTTACTAACAGAAAATAATCAGCCTAAAGTAATCCTTATGCCAAAGAGAAATATATGAAGGTGACAAATTCTGCTCTCCCTCACTTCTGATGCTATTGCTCAAATAACTTTCAACAAACCAAACTACTCAACTGAATCAGGATTTCCAAAACTGGTGGAGAAGCCAATGGGTTTGTGAGATTGCCAACCAAAGACCAAGAAGGGAAAGAATTAACTTCATAGAAGTGTATGAACTATTGACATAAGAAACGTTCAAACCTGTAACAATTTTTATGAGTTTATTTGAGCCAAACTGACAATTGCTGGGAAACAAAGTCTCAGTGGATTGAGAAAATGCTCCCAATAACGGCAGTTTTTGTGACTTATTTTATATAATACAATCAAAGGAGAAAGCTTAGCGGGATTACATGAAATCCATTGGTGATGAATTAGGGAGGCAAGAGAAAGCAAAGCAGGTAAATCTCTGGGATTGGATAAAAAGTAAAACAAACATACATGTTGGTGCATATAGGATAGTTAACAGTTAAGAATTAACTGCTCTGGTGTCTGCTCAAGTGGAAGATTGTGCCTGAAGGGGTCTGGAAAAAAATTATCCTGACATTCCTATGTTATCTTAAATGCAAAAAGACAACAGACAATAGACAGGCTCAGTTAAGGTAGAGATTGACCTCTGTCAAGGAAGATACCAGTTTAGGACAGGATTACCTGCCATGACTTGCTTTTAGTTAGTAAGTTTTAATTTCAGACCATCCTATGTGGTTATTTCAGTCTAAGTTTGTAAGGTCACCATGATGGCCTCCCCTGAGTTTGTCAGGTTTAGTGTGACACCCCTTTTTGTCCACAAAACTGGTAAAGAATGATTATGTGTTTTGTTTGGAATATTACTGAAGCTTTGTGTTATATTTCCTGGATATAAGGAATCCCTTGCTCTCTCTTTTTTTTAAAGATTTTATTAATTTTTAGAGAGAGGGGAAAGGAGGGAGAAACAGAGGAAGAGAAACATCAATGTGTGGTTGCCTCTCACGCACCCCCTACTGGGGATCTGGCCTGCCACCCAAGCACATGCCCTGACTGGGAATCGAACCAGCAACACTTTGCTTCACAGTCTGGCACTCAGTCCACTGAGCCACATCAGCCAGGGCTCTCTTCTTTAAAGCTATCTATAGATTATGCTTTTGTAAATAGAAATGAGACATTTATGTTTTTCTACACTTTGTTTTCATGGCAATATAATTTTTGCATAAGTTCAACAAAAATCTGTTCTCCTTATAACAAAACATAATTAGAAATATCGATTATATATCCAAGGTCTAGACTGAAATCATATTTGAGAATGATGCGTATAGAATCAGATAAGACAAGATGGCTTTAAGCAACTAAGATCAACTTTATGAAGCTAATGCTTAGAAAGCCCACTAGAAAAAAATCAGCCTGGTACCTACCCTATAGGTTCCCAGCCTTATAGGTGAGTAAGGAAAGTCACTCCTGGCAGACACAGAAAATAACATATGTTGGAAATCTCAAAAAGAGCAGAATTTATCCAATTCTGTAAGTACTGCAAGTAAAATCTGGTGACAAATTCTTGGCTCAGCTTCCTAGCCTCAAGAAGAGTTGAAAGATCCATTCTGAAATTCCTTATAAAAACTTGCAACAAAGCAAACTTTAAAAGAGTCTACATGGTTATTGACTATTCTTGTTGTACCTATGTAAATAATCAGGTCAAATCTAATAAGACCAAATTTATTTTGTAATTGAAAATAATCTTATTTTGATTGTGATTGATCAAAAGTGAGGTGGTTTTAGAGAGAAATTTTATGCTTCAAGAGAATACTCTAGCACAGTCCTGTGCATTTTCAGAGTCTGGTCCTATTCATCATCTTTGAGCTACTTTCTTCTCTTTGTGAACTTCGTGGTGTGGTTGCCTACCTGTAAATTACACTAAATCCTATCATCTTGCACAAATTGTCAGCCATCACCAAATTTAATATTTTTTCAATGTTCTTCAATATCTGATCACAAGTCTCCAAATAAACACTTCCAGGTTTCCTCTGGTGACCTGGAGTCATGGGAACTAAAACCTGACTGCCCAGATTGTCACTGGGACCCTAGCCTGTCTTAGAGCTGGCAATCCCCCAGGATCTGAAGAAACCCTGTAGACTGAGGCTAGATGATCTAACATAAACTTCAAAGGACTCATCACTACTTCAGAAGACATATGAGCAATCTGCATGCCTGCAGCTGCAGCTGAGGGCCACTCAGAAGGTTCACTGGAACACCCATGCCCTCCATGCTCTGCCCTGGAAAGTAACCATGACTGTGGAAAATCAATTCAAAATCTCTCTGATATCTGCGCCATCACCAAAAACATTCCAACTGAAAATTGGGAAATCTTCCAGATTGCCAATGCCATCTTCACTGCACTATTTAAAGACACTTTGAGCTCAATGTCTAGAACACTCCTGGACTGGCTGTCATCTGGACTCAGAAACTGGATTTACTGTCAGCTCCAACCATTAATCTTTGTTCCATTTTCTATTTCCATAGAAATCCCCCTTATTAAATGCCTGATTGCTCAAACCACCTACAAAATATCCTCTACTACCAAGTCTCAGGGGACAGTTCTGTCACTGGGGAGACCCAAGTCAGGAAGCTCCCTGCCTCTTCTTGTTTCTTGTCTTGCTTGCAACAGATGAATTCAATTGAGACAACATGTATAGTAGAAATGAGGTAAGTTTATTTTTGAAATATAGAGGAAATAAGGTAGTACATTTGTTAGTAACTTTATTCTACACACCTAAGCCAAGACTACAAGTGGGCCCTCAGCTAATCTGAGTATGCCAACTATTGGGGGTTCAGATGTTATATAATTTAGTGAGTTTCTAGGTTTCTTCTCCTTCTCCCTCTTCTAAACCTTGTGTAAAAATGTACAACTACAAAGGTTTTCTTTCTCAGCTAGTAAAAGCTCTTTTATCTTAGTTAATAAAATTGCTACGGAAGCTCCCTTTCCCAGTACACAGAGTTTCAAGGACTCCCTTCCTCCTCAATGTTATCTTTGCCTGTGATGTTCAGAATGCCCGGCAATGATATCAGACTGGGCTCAGGACCACTACGCAGTGTGTGAGACATGTCTCCCTCTTCCTCCTTGCCTTAGTTTACTACCTATCCTACCTAACCGTTCAACTAGCCTTTCAATCACAGAAATCTAAAAACTGCATGGACCAGCTTTCTTAAGTTGTTTGATGGAATGCCTATTTCCTGGAACAGAAGGGAGAATTGACCAACACCACTGCCTTAAAATTTCCCTCTGCTGGGTTAAATCTGCATCAGGCTTCTTCCTAGCTCTAGACACCTGACTTCCTTTCTTAGAACTTTTACTTCAACAAACCTGTAACTAAACATTTTTTCTTTTCTCTGGGAGGGTATGAGCCTAAATTTGGCAGATATCTTACTCCAAGAAGTAAAATTATTTCCTGTCAATGAAGATACACGAAAGTTTTCCTTTGGATAAAAGCAGTTACCAAGCACAGATGACCTATGATCTTCTACCCCCAGCTCTTTGTTACACTGACAGTAGAAGTCAGACAAAATTGTGGTCTCCCACAACTGTTGTAATAGCCTCAAATAAAGTTTCCCTTGGCTGTTTAACATCATCCTATCCAATATCTGCTTTGACAGTGGCTACCATGATCTATCAGGAAGAAGCCAATAGTTAAAACAGGCCAAATGGATCAAGCCAATTCATAGCTTGGACAAGTCACCCTCTTTTAACCACAACCTAGTCCTCGCTCTTTCAATCATAATTATCATGGGACTTCGATAAAGATTAAAATCACTAATGTTTGTAAAACCTAATATACTGCCCAAAGACCCTGACAATCTAAAAAACGGCTAATGCCTCTTCTTCCTAACTCATCTTCTTAGCCTATCACTTAACATACTGCAAGGTGATTTACTTGTTTTATATGTTATATGTCATAAATATCAGATACTCCTTTAAGAAATTAACATGATCTGTAGATAGTCTTCTTTTTCTTTCCATGAGTGCATTTCAAACATAAAGTCCCTGAAAGACAGCCCCTGCCACTGTTGAAAGGAGCCTCACTAGCAGACACCATCTGGCAGTCAGTAGGTAGAGCAGCAGATAAGACTAGGAATGTAGAGAGTGAGCAAAAGTAGCAGAAAAGCTAAAATTGAAGCAGGGATTTCCATAGCTCCATGATTCTACCAGAGCCTTTCCCCAGATTGGAACCTCCCAAAGGCCCAGTTGCACTTCAGGCAGCTGACCGAGGCTGCCACCTCTGTCCAGAGCAGTGTCTGGAGGCATGTCCCTGGAAGCTGCTTTCTCTGACCTCATTCTCTTTCCAGCCATGTATTGTTTTAGATTAATAGCCTACAACCCTGTTTTATACAACATTTTCAATAAATGCAGTCTTTTGGGGAAAGTATTATATTCCAAAATTAATGCTCTCCATTTATTAATACTTGTTCTCTCATACTGGGAAATGTGAACAATAAGTGCCCTTATCATTGGTTTCATTCATCTGTTAAGTATCTAGGGGCCAGTACTTCAATCAATACATGCAATCTTTCAGAATTAAATTGCCCTCTGTTAGGAAGCCAGAGAAAATGTCTTTAGATGATGAAATACTTTTGTGTTTATCTCAATTTCCTTTGTTTAATTGTTTTGGAACAAATACACATTTTGCCCAATTTAAATATTATCTACGAATGTTTGTAATCATCCTCGGGCTACATTATATAAAAGGGGATGAGGAGAGCATTTTCTATTTTTAAAAATAGTATAGTGTTTCTGAAAACATTTTCTTTAATTTTGGTAAATTTAATTACATTAGGTATGGGAAACTCACAGACTGTTTTAACACCTGTGATGATTGATTGAATTAAGGAATAATTTGCCTCCTCAAAACTCACATAATTGTTTACCTGGAGAAAGAAGGGTGCTCCCAGTGGAGGGTGGGCCATGAAGCTAGTTATGGTCGCTGACCCCACCAAGTATGGTGTTCAATTTTGCCCACCCACAGAGTATCAGAAGCAGAACACTGCTTTTATTTTTTGGAGCCTGTCGTGTTGTTTGGGTACAGAAAAGAAAAAGTGAATTATTTTAATGAAATACAACTTTGCATTGTCATAGGGCAATCAACTGTTCCAGTTTGCCTAAATTGCCCCAGGCTTAGCTTTTAAAATCGAAGCTCCTCGGTCCCAAGCAAACACGAACTGATGAATCTGGCATTGCACCTTCTCCTTTTGTCCTCTCTCATTTTTTCATCTTTAAGATGAACTATGATAATGTAAATGGTTACCCAATAATTTACTCAATTATTTTGCTATATTATAAGCAACATTTTAAGGTAAACTCTGTATGGGCCTGTTAACTATGGGCATGCAACTTAGTGATGTTAGCAGTGTCCACCTAGGCAACAGCAACCACACCAGTTGTTTTTTTTAAGAGAGAACTTAATATAAAGAATCGTTAACCAGCGGAAGACTGAAAATGCAAACAGACAATAGCCAGACCATATATGATGATGGAAGTCTGACCCACAGGTTCTGCAGCGATCAGCCAAGTATGGTCAGGATGGTCAGGATTTGGTCAATGACAACCAGCTTCCCCATTTTTTTTTTGCCTCTGCTTCCAACTCTAGACCAGTCAGAGAAGGTCAATATGCCCTCACAACCAATCACATAAGATCCCCCACATCTAGTTAACCCACTTGCAGGTTCTTCATGCCAGCAACCTCCAATCAGGGCACACCTGAATCCCTCATTTTACTTTTTCACTATCAAGTTTTCCTATTCACATACTTGCATCAAACTCTGCCTTGAAGACGCTGATGTAGGTGAGTGATGGTGGGTGATGAGTAAATAGCTTCTATTTGTTCTCATCTGTTTATTTCTACACCCAGTATTGTTTATCTGAAAGGCACAAAGGGGGCACATAAGTTATCACAGAGGAAGTAACTGCAGGAAAGAGCTACCTACTAGTCATAGGGCTGGGGGAACAAAGGGAAGAGATTAAAATTATTAAAACCAGAAGCTTGGAGAGGGCCTTTCGCACAGACCTGTGCCATGAACATAACCCTCTACACCACAGCTTCAAACACCGGCATACACATACTATTATAAAATACTCACACTATAATAATAATAGAATTAATGGTCCTTACTGTGGGCCTACTCTCTATTAGGCCATGTAATATCTAAAGCACATATTAGCGGTTCAAAGTATGGTCAAAAAAACCTTAGGATCCTCAAAACCCTTTCAGGAACTCTGCAAAGTCAAATCTAATTTCATAATCCTAAGAAATTATGACATTCTGGCATTTGTATTGATGATATAAGATTAATCATGAAAAATATTGATAGTGCCTTTGCACGAATCAGGGCAGTGGCACAAAGATAAAAATGTACTAGTAATAATTGTATTCTTCACAGCCATACACTTGTAAAATAAATAAATAAATAAATAAATAAATAAATGCCAGTCTCACTGAGATTGTTTTTAATGAAGCAGTAAAAATTATTAATTTTATTAAATTCTACCCCTTCAGTATTCATCTTTTTAATTTCCTGTATGATAAAATGAAAAGTACACATAAAGCTGCATATTGAAGTATTAAGGTCATCTGCAAGAAAAGCCCTGTGTGATTATTTGAATTGCAAGTTTCACTTGCCACTTTTTTCATGAAACAGCATTTTTACTTAGAAGAACAGCGGACAAACAAATGATGATTTTTCAGACTTGGGTATCTGATGGATATTTTCTTGCAAATGAACAAAGTCAAACTGTCACTTCAAGAAAAACAACTGACAATATTTGTAGCCACTGATAAAATTTGAACTTTGAAGTGAAAATTAGAATTTCAAAGACTTGTATTTACCACATAAATTTGAAAGGTGTTTCTGATCCAACAGATGAGTTAACAAATGGGATTTGTTTTGATATCCTATGATAAAATGTATCACTCTTTGGAAGACCCACATAACTCGGTAAACCAGTGTATTCCAATTAACCCATGCACGATGCATAAAAATCACACATGGATGAAAGATCCATTCAAAGTTTAAGACAAACAGTGGATTTTATTATTACAGAGCACAAAATGTTCTTCGGTCTTGTTTAAGAGTCTAGATTGCAAATAACCTTTTATAACCTACTACTGTTGAGTTAGGATAGAATATCAAAGGAGAATATCCACAATTATCTGAAAAAAATATTCTCCTTTCCATCCACACATGTATGTC
>VMDR010024013.1:0-15268 GCA_007922815.1 Macrotus californicus | reverse complement strand
GACATAAATGATGGCTTTTATTTAGTGTCGGTCAGCCTTATAAAGTCTTTAATTTGAGGGTAAGTAATGTTTACAACAAGTTTAAATGTAGAATT
The DNA here is from genome assembly GCA_007922815.1 of Macrotus californicus. Lineage (NCBI taxonomy): Eukaryota > Metazoa > Chordata > Mammalia > Chiroptera > Phyllostomidae > Macrotus > Macrotus californicus. The sequence goes on along the minus strand of VMDR010024013.1, from coordinate 15,173 downwards.
ATTAAGGTGATTGGGATGCTTTGAGTTGTGCCTCTCTGGTACAGTATGGTTATAGATAACATTTTCCTTGTTTAGTTTCTGGCATAGTACACACTACTTTTAAAGGTGGACTTAAAAAATATCTACATATAATCTGTATATTCTGTTACATAAAATGCACAGTAAGTTTCTATGATAGGTGCTCAATAAATGCTTACTGATTGACTCATTTTTTGGTATAATTAGTAAGTACAGCAAGCTTGGGCTGCTTTTATATCTGAAGTTCTTCAAAAGCTCTCATTCTGTGGGGTTGAGAGACTTAAAATTTGGTCTGTATTTTATTTTTATATCATCCTTGAGTGTGTTTTTGTGGGTGTCTCATATGGGGCATTTTTTTTTTTAAAGACATTATTTTTAGAGAGAGGGGAAGGGAGGGAGAGAAACCATCAGTGTATGTTTGCCTCTTGTGCACCCCCAACTGGGGACCTGGCCTGCAACCCAGGCATGTGCCCTGACTGGGAATCGAACCAGTGACCCTTTGGTTCCCAGGTTGGCACTCAATCCACTGAGCCACACCAGCCAGGGATGAAGCACTCCTTTTTAAAACAAATTTTCAATTACATTTTACATTTAATGTTATTTTGTATTAGTTTCAGGTGTACAACATAGAGCTTAGACAGTGATATATCTTACAAAGTGTTCTCCCCAATGTTTCCAGTACCCACCCGGCACCATACATGGTCATTACAATATTATTGACTATATTCCCTATAGTACTTTATATCTGTGTGACTGTTTTAACTACCAATTTGTACTTCTGAATTTCCTTACCTTTGCACCCAGTCCCTGAACCCATCCCCCTTTTTGGTAATCATCAGTCTGTTCTCTGTACCTAAGAGTGTTATGAAGCACTCTTAAAATAGATCCTGAATTTTTTTTTTTTCTACTTTTCCCCTTGCCAAATTTTATTTTACTGTATTTGATCTAAGGTTTACGCAGGTTTAATATATCCGTACCTGAATTTTGTCCACTAGGAATAACGATGTGGCACCAGTATAGACTTCTAGGGACTCTGTTAGGGTTAGTGATGTCTATTTAACATATATCTGTGATTAATAATGTAGTTTTTGGTTGTTTGCTCTATTTATGTGTTCTTATGAGTTAATTCCTTTTTATGATTAATTAATAAGTTTTTAGGATTATCAGTATTCATGGTATAAGATCAGTGCTTGGCACTAGTTGGTTTCTATGAGGGGAGCATTCAGTTGAATAGTTTAGGTGTGCTTGCTTCCCAATAATTTATTTACTGTTGGAATGCTGTATTTCAGAGTAACTGTGTAGAATTCATCGAGGATGATGAGGAGCAGGTAGACATTGAGACTGTGGAAGAACTCTCAGAGGAAATTAAGGTTGACCACATGAAGACCACAGCTGCCCACACACAGACTTTTAAACAGACGTAAGTTTTAGTTCTTTTTGGGTTATTGTTTTTTGATCATAAACAAAACTGTTCTGTTTAGGAGCTCAGGGTAACTGACCTGGTCCCTTTATTCCTCTAGCTTTTTTTCTGATTAGTAGATGAGAAGAGGAGCTAGAATTCAGAGGTAATTAACTTGCCTTGGTTATTGGTAGGAAACTGTGTAAATGTGAGTAACATGCTTTTGGAGCCTATACATTGATATTAACATAGAGTGCTAGTTTGTAGCTGTTTAAGCCTTTAATCCCTCTGAATCTTAGATTCCCTTGCCTTTGGAGTGAGGAAAATGCCCCCATTTGAAGTGTTAAGTGAGGTAATATATGCAACTAGCATAATTGACACAGTGGGCTACTCAGTAAAGGGTTAGTTTCTTTATCTTTTAAGAATAAGACAGTAAATTCTAAATTTGGTTACTTACTAGATGGACAGGTAAGGTACAGGTAGGGAAATTTTCCTACCTGTTACGCTGATGAGATGAAAATAAAGAGGACACAATGACTTGGCTCAGGATAATTTATTTCATTTTTGTTTTAGTGAGCCATGTGCTGATTAGAGATTGGGATATGGGAGAAAGAAGGGAAAGATGATACGAGTTCTTTCTTTGTGCCAGACATTGTGCTTTTCCTGTTAGCTCACTAACCACCATATAAAGTAGCAATGAGTTGAGAAAGTAATTCTTTTTTTTTTTTAATTGAATTTATTGTGGTGACACTAGTTAACAAAATTATACAGGTTTCAGGTGCACAATTCCATGACACATTTTCTGTACATTGTATTGTGTTCACCATCCCAAGTCCAGTCTTCTTCTATCACCATTTATCCCCTGAATATCCTCCTCTACCTTCCCCCGTTCTCCTCCACGGCAGTCACCACCCTGTGTCTGTGTCCCTGAGTCTTTTTCTCTATTAAAAAATTTTTGCTTAATCTCTCTACTCTCCAACCTCCAACAAATGTCAGCCTGCTCTCTGTCCATGAGTCTGTCTCTGTTATGCTTGTTAGTTCATTTTGTTCATTAGATTCCACATATGAGTGAAATTATATGGTACTTATCTTTCTCTGACTGTTTATTTCACTTAGCATAGTGCTTTCCAGGTCCATCCACACTGTTGGAAAGATGAGAGTAATTCTTTATCCCTGATGATGTTGAGAATGTCTGTGGAGGGGGGAGTAGTCCTAATAGTTTTTTCACTCTAGAGCTATTTGGAGGCTACTTCAGTTGCCTTTTGGTTTAAGTTGGGTTTAAATCTCTTAAAAGCTTTATTAGACTTAAGTTCAGCACACTAAAATTGAGTTCCTAAACAATGGCAACAAATAAAAAATGTAATCTTAAAAACTACCATTTACAATAGCAACAGAAAAAAACCTGGGACTGTCAACAAATAACACACAACAGCCATACAGCACAAACTGTTGTAAAGGAACAGATTTTAAGGATTTAACAAGTTTTGTCTGTCAGAACACCATGAAAACAGTGAGAAGGCAAACTCAGACTATAAGGAAAAGATTTGCAATAGTGTTTGACACTATTAGTTTAGCTCAATTGACTTAGAGCCTTGTCCCAATATGCCAAGGTTGTGGGTTCAGTCCTGGATCAGGGCACATCTAAGAATCAACCAATGAATGCATAAATAAGAACAACAAATCTATGTTTTGCTCTCTCTCTCAGTCTCTCTCTCTCCCCCCATTCCTTTTTCTCTCCCTGCTTCCTCTCTCTAAAATCAATTAAAAAAATAATGTTTGACAAAGGACTAGTATCAGGGATATGAAATAACTGTTATAAGTTGGTGTGAAAAAATAAATTCAGTTAGAAAAGGAAGTAAGGGGTATCTCAGACAGTTCACACAAGAGACACCTGGATGGCCAGTAAACAATGAAAATTTGTTAAACCTCACAAGTAATTAGGGAAATGCACATTAAACTACAATGACTTTTAATTCACAATTTTGCAATAAGATTGACAAAATTGAAATTTCTGATAGTACTGTTATTTAGTTGTGGAGCAATGGGAACATAACTACAGGTGGGCTGTGTAAATTGTTGTGACCGCTCTGTAGAGAAGTGTGACATTATTAAAGTTGAAGATGTGCATGCCTTGCACCCATCAATTCCTCTCCTAGGTATATGCCCTAAAAAAACACACACATGTACAAGGGTTTATGTATGGGATGTAAGCAGTGTGTGCAGTGTATCCATTGCAGCATTGTGAAAATTTGGAAACAACCTAAATGACTACTAACATTCTGAAAAACCAAACTTTGGAAAATTCACACTTTGGGATACTACATAGCAATTAAAATGATTGAATTAGAACTGTATGTATTAACATGTCTCAGTTGTAATTCCAGGTGACACAGATCAATTGAAGAAAGATATACTTAATATATAATGTTTAAAGTGCCACATATTTTCTGTCTAGGGATATGTCCTACACACCTGTAGTGAAACCATAAATATCTGCCTGGTGACTCAGTTTGGGAGCGCTCAGAGAGCCCTATGAGAGAGAAGGAAGGAGATGTGGTTGGGCAGGCAGCACACCAGGGTCTCCTAATGGTTTTCGTTTTTCAGGCTGAGTGGCAGATGCCTGGGTTTTCATCACATGTTTGTTTGTATAGGGTTGCATGTCTGAAATATTGTATGTTGTGATTGAAAAAAGTAGTTTTAGGGATGATTTGGACACTGTTTCTAAGAGAAAAGAATAAAGTATACTGTCACATATCTGACCCTGGAGAAAAGAAGCTGGTTACAATTTAGACAATTTGAGATGGTTTGGATTAATATTACTATGAAAATAGGTGTGAGGTTATTGAATTTCACTAAGACACTGAAAAATACTGTCTTTACCTAGATGCCGTACCCATATCTCTGCAGATGAAAAAGCTGCTGAAAGGAATCGAAAGGTATTTATAATCTATTTAATAACAGTTATTTTATAATAAAATTGATAACATTTGTCCTTAGGGTTAAAACAACATTAGCTATATTAGACATATTCAGAGTTAGTCTTACCGTGAGTTAATATAATCAGCCTTTGTAAAACCCTTAACAAGCCCTGGCTAGTGTGCTCAGTGGATTGAGTGCCAGCCTGCCAACCAAAGGGTTAGATTCCTAGTCAGGGCACATTCTTGGGTTGCTGGCCAAGGTCCCCAGTAGGGGCTATGTGAGAGGCAGCCACACATGAGAGCAACTGATTTCTCTCCCTCTGTTTCTCCCTCCCTTCCCCTCTCTCTAAAAATAAATAAAATCCTTAAAAAAAAAAAAACCCTTCATGAAATTATATTGTTAATGTTTTTATCTCTCTTAATTCTATCTAGAGTAATTAAGAAGAGTTAAAATGGGTATGGAACACTGACTAGTGTGGCTTAGTTGGGTGTCATTCTGCATAATGAAAGGTTGCCAGTTTGATTCTCAGTCAGGGCACATGCCTGGCCTGTGGGTTTGGTCCCCAGTTGTTACAGGGTCAGGGCATATATGGGAGGCAATCAACTGATCAATGTGTCTCTCACATTGATGTTTCTCACTCACCCCCTCTGTTTCTCCCTCCCTTCCCCTCTCTAAAAATAAGCACAAAATCTTTTAAGAAATTGGTATGGAGTTTATGAAAATCAGTGCTTATAAATTTCCTGTCCATTTTAATTACATAATGTCATTGTTGCTATTTTGTCTTCTTAATTTAAGAGACAAAGACAGTGATGGAGATTGGGTTGAACTCGAGGGTGGTATTCAGTCCTTTCAAAGAACATTTGGTATGATTAGTTTGAGATTAATCTGTTTTTTTTGGGATGATGTGATACATATTTACATGCTTGTAATTTTGTATATATATACAATAGTATTCACATTGTCATAGTAGGGTAGCCACTGTTAGTGATTTTTCTAAAACTTGTGTAATGTATGAATAAAGTATGAAAGACTTAGTTTCAGACTTGTAAATGTTTAAGTACAAATGACAAATTGGGAGGTAAAAGAGGGAAGAAAAATAAGAGGGATAACGAGTGATAATACCCTCATTTTACACAGAGGTATTGTCTATTGTTGGTGAAGTGAGACATTGATCAATAGAAGAACTAAAGTTAATGATACATCTATATTAGAAAGATGGGGTGGTAAAATGAGGTAAGAGAGGGCATGAGCTAAATCCTCTTCTGCATAGCAGGAAGTAAATAGATAGCCTTGAAAATTGAAAAGCATGAGCTTACATTACTATTTATTATTTAGTTATAAATTTAAGAACCAGAAATGGCAGCTAAAAGTATCAGGTGGTTGTTTCTGTGGGTCCATGTACAGGTGCGGGGCACAGTTGCTTTTCATTATAAACCTTTTAAAAATTTATATTTAAAAGCCTATGTACATCTATTACTTCTTTATAGTAAATAATTTATAAAACTGAAATGGAATAAATAAAAGAGAAGGGAAGCTTAAGTAAGGCACCCTGAGGGTCAAGAAAGAATTTTCTGAAAAATGAGAAGCTTGAGTTTTAAATGTTAAGAATTTATACTGTTGAAGTAGGTTTGAAGGAAGGACAGATTGGTAGGGTAGTTAAGATGACAAATTGAAAAGCTGTTGTGATGGTCCAGGCATAAGATGCTGGGTGGCTGACAGACCGCAGTGCCATCTGGGATAGCGGAAGAGGGGCTGTAAATGTGAAAGATATTTAGGTGGTAATCTTTTGTTTGGACAGGCTTCACCAATGCCTCTAAAACTGAAGCCTGATTACTGGAGTGAAAAATTACAGAAAGAAGCAGAAGCTTTTGCTTATTATCGCCGTACACACACTGCCAATGAGCGGCGCCGGCGTGGTGAAATGAGGGATCTCTTTGAGAAATTGAAGACCACATTGGGGTTACTTCATTCTTCCAAGGTTTCCAAAAGTCTCATTCTCACTAGGGTAAGTGTTCTATGTAAATGACAAGAGCTTGACTAAGAGAATCTCCTAGAGATACTAGAAGAGGAAATATTACACATGAGGGAGATTGAAATACAGCTACATTTAACATTTGAGTATGGACTAGTGAAGGCCCAGTACATCCTTTAGGGGGAATAGTGCTTATGTTGAATCAGAATAGCTTTTCATTAAAAGTCAGATTCTTAATTGGCAGAGCTGTCCATCCTTCAGATAAAGTCAGGCCTGACTGCTGTGGCTCGGTTGGGTGTTGTCCTGCAAAGCAGAAGGTCACTGGTTCAATTCCTGGTCAGGACATGTGCCTAGATTGCAGGCCAGATTCCCAGTTGGAGCACATGCGAGGGGCAACCTGTCAGTGTTTCTCTCACACATCAATGTTTCCCTTCCTTCCTCCTTCCCTCCCTCCCTCCCTCCCTCCCCATCTCTAAAAAAATAAAATAAAATCTTCAAATAAAATCAGAAACCTCGGTAAGCTGTATTTAGCACAATCTCTTTACATTGGTGTTCTCCATATCACTTAGAACAGTTTATCCGAGAGAAAAGCACAACATAAGTGATAGTTTAACATACTTCTTAACAGTTGACAGTCCTTTTAAAAGAAAATCTGAAATATTCAAGCTAGCAGAAGTTTTAAGTTTGCTTGTAGAATATCTAAGATGATTTCATTTAAATTGCTTTTAAAGTAGAAGTTGGAGGGGAGTACAAGGGCAAGCATTCATATCCCTCTAAACAAAGTTATTTCAACCAGATTTTACTTAGACTAGGAAATTATTTAAAAGTTAATTATTCAACTGTAAGCAAAGGAAAATATTTTGTATCTCCTTGTATTGGAAACACCTGTTAACCACCCAACGATGCTTTTTGGAAATAGTCATGTGCCCTAGAATTATAAACGAGAAAACTTGCAGTTTAACAAAAAATAATTTCCAAAACATCATGAATTATTTTAAGTGGCATTATAAAGTTCTCTAAAATACTAGATTAAAATATTTTTCATTATAGAAAATGTATAGGAAATAGTGAATTGATTGACATGACATTATTTTTCTGTTCTAGGCATTCAGTGAAATTCAGGGACTAACAGATCAGGCTGACAAGTTGATAGGACAGAAAAATCTCCTGACTCGAAAGCGGAATATTTTGATACGGAAAGTATCATCTCTTTCAGGTGAGATATGTGAATGATCTCCAATAAAGAGTAGAACAGCTTTAGTAAGGAGAAATTCTCAGTAGATCTTTCAGATACTACTCAGTTTGAGGCTTGGTTCCCATAGTTAATGCAGAATTATCTTTTGACTAGGTGGGACGTTTCTTGTGGATTATAATCACTCTTGCCTTCCATAGTTTTGGGGAATATAGTTAAATCAACTGGGTTTCAGTTGACTAATTCTTATTATTATATGAGGTCATATAGAGAGTGACAATTTATTCCCTGTCAACCTATAGGTAAGACAGAAGAAGTGGTCCTGAAGAAGCTAGAGTATATTTATGCAAAACAACAAGCACTAGAGGCACAAAAAAGAAAAAAGAAGATGGGATCAGATGAGTTTGATGTGTCTCCCAGAACTAGCAAACAACAGGAAGGATCTTCTGCATCATCTGTAGATCTCGGACAGATATTTATAAATAACAGGAAGGGGAAGCCTTTGATTCTTGCCAGAAAAAGAGACCAGGCCACAGGTAGGAGGGACATTCTTTGCTTCCCTTAATGTAGATGAGCATCAGTTTAGTTTAGTTAGTTTAGTTTAGCATACTGAACATCTTGTGGCCATAATTTTAGTTGAAATTGAATTACTTAAATATTAAATATGGATTGTATAAAAAGTCAAACATTAGCCCTGGCTGGTATGGCTCAGTGGATTGAGCGCTGGTCTGTGAACTAAAAGGTTGCCAGTTCAAGTCAGGGCATATACCTGGGTTGTGGGCCAGGTCCTCAGTTGGGGGTGCAACAGGAGACAACCACACATTGACGTATCTCTCTTTCTCCCTTCCTTCCCCCCTCTCTAAAAATAAATATAAATAAAATCTTCAAAAAAAAAATCAAACATTACATTTACATTGGATATCAGTTTCTAGGTTTCACATTCAAGCAAATCCTCAGTTACCAGTCATGGTAACATTTAAGACCTATTTCCGATATAGTCTACAGTCATATATTTTCCCTTTAGTGTTTTAGTGAGTATTTTGGGGGGCTGCCATGTTTTCATACTTTATACATGAACTCTTGATTTCCTCGCAGCTGTGCTCATCAGTTGTGAGGAAGTTTGTTTATTAAGGAGCAAAGTAAATTGGTTTTAACTTACTGCTCTTTCCTATCTTGATTTTTGGAAGTGAGGCGCTAACTGATTTCACATCATTTGTTTATATCCTTAGAGAATGGTATGTCCTGTTTTACTCTTTGGGTAACCTAAAGTATGATCCAGGAAATCTGGTTTTTCAAATCAACTTAAGATAGTAATGATGGAAAGTAAAATATGAGTTAGTTTTAACATGGCATACTCAAATGATGTTATTGCTAAGAAAGGATTACAATGATCATTTAGTTCAGTTATCTCATTTCACAGATGGAAAAACTGAGGTCTAGAAACTTGAAATAACTTGTTAGAGGTACATAGGAAAACAAGCCTAGGGTAGAATTGTGTGCGTCTTCATCCCGAGTCACCGTCAGGACTATCCACAGCATCCCACCGAAAAAGTGCTTCCACAGCTCTGTTCCTCAACAATAACAAATTCTGATCATTAGAAGAGCTAATGGACAGGTAACCATTTTCAGTGACAAGTGGTTCAGAAAGTGAATTCCAAGTCAAGGTTCCCTAACTAAATTTGAAATTTACTTCTTTCCTCTTAAGTCAGTGTGTGGTTTTAGGGCTGTCTCCTAGACTCGTAGGCTCCCCTTGGATTAGTTGAAGATTTTTTATCCTTAACCTCTGATCTTCCTTACAGAAAATACCTCGCCCTCTAATGCTCCACACACCTCTGCCAACATTGTGATGACTCCACAAGGGCAATTGCTCACCTTAAAAGGTCCCCTGTTCTCAGGACCAGTGGTGACGGTTTCTCCTGCTCTGTTAGAAGCAGATCTGAAGCCTCAAGTTGCCAGCAATGCTGTGGCTCAATCAGGTATGTCATAGGTGTTGTCCTCTATGGATAGTGAAAAACAGTTGTCACTGTTATGTCACAGTAACAGAGGAAGCACTTTCTTTGTGTTCTGTAATGATGAAGAACTATTGTATTTGCATGTGCCTTGGTATGAGACGAGCCTTTTTTTAGAACACATTTGGCTCTGTCTGTGATATTGATTGGTGTTTTTTCACTTGGGTTTGGGAACTATTTTGCGATTTCTGGTTATTTCTAATTAGGAGAAGCACTGAAAAGATGTGAGAGTAGAAGGAAGATGAGGAGGTTTGGGTACTGATAAATATTTGTTAATTCTGTACTATAGTCAGAGACGGTGTACTCCTGCATTACCAGCCTGATGGTTTGAGCCAACAGTTGCTTTTGGGGATAAGGAGTAGAGTTGAAAAGGAAGTCTCACTTTGATGATGTAGGTTTTAGGCACCTAAATTTCTGTTAAGGTACAAGGATATCCTTATTAATGCTAATAGTACTAAACCCAGTCTTGATGCATTCTTTGCCTAGTTTTCCTTCTAGATAAAGAATTAACTTGGGCCCTGGCTGGGCAGCTCGGTTAGAGAGTTGTCCCAGTGTGCCAAGATTGTGGGTTCAGTCTCTGGTCAGAGCACATACAAGAATCAACCAGTGGATGTATAAATAAGTGTAATAACAAATAGATGTTTCTCTGTCCCTCCTTCACTCCCTCCCTTCCTCCTCCCTGTCTAAAATCAATAAATAAAAATGAACAAGAATTAACTTGGGGAGCATTTCTGTAAAATAATTAAGTAGAACTTTCATTAATGATGGAATATCAAAGTCTTTTGATTGAATTTTACCTGCTATCTTGTTAGGTCCATAATTTGAAGGGACTAATATTTCTTTTTATCTTTTTTGTAAAAGTAGACTGGAATTTTTTTTATTTTTAAAAAGATTTTATTTATTTATTTTTAGATACGAGAAGGGAGGAAGAGGGGGAGAGAATTATCAATGTATGGTTGCCTCTCACACACCTCCTACTGGGGGCCTGGCCTGCAACCCAGGCATGTGCCCTGGACCAAGAATCGAAACAGCCGCTCTTTGGTTTGCAGGCTGGCATTCAATCCACTGAGCAACACCAGCCAGGGCAGTAGACTGGAATTTTAACTGCAGTTCCCCAAATGATCATTGGGTATAAATGAGAGAGAAAGATGTTTACCACTGTAGATCTAAATGAAATTTTTTCCCCCTTCAGAAAACGACGACTTATTTATGATGCCAAGAATTGTTAATGTGACATCACTGGCCACAGAGGGAGGTTTGGTAGACATGAGTAGCAGCAAATATTCTCATGAAGTTCCTGATGGCAAGCCACCTGACCACCTGAAAAACACTGTCAGGAATGAAGATAACTCCTTTGAAGATTCAGGTAGAATCTCTTCCAGAGGCAACCATAGAGATGGTAGAATGGCATTGGGTCCAACACAGGTTTTCCTGGCAAATAAAGATTCTGGTTTTCCACAAATAGTTGATGTTTCCAGTATACAGGAAGCACCAGAGTTCTTACCCAAAAGGATTTCTGGTGATATGAGAGGGATTCAGTATAAATGGAAAGAGAGTGAATCAAGACGGGAGAGACTGAAGCCAAAGGAGTCTTCATTTCATAAATTAAAAATGAAAGATCTCAAAGACTCAAGCATAGAGATGGAACTAAGAAAGGCAGCATCAGCTATAGAAGAAGCAGCACTAGATCCCAGCGAGCTGCTAACTAACGTGGAAGATGAAGATGATACTGATGAGACACTGACTTCTCTGCTCAATGAGATTGCCTTTCTTAATCAGCAACTAAATGATGACTCTGTTAGCCTGGCGGAACTGCCCAGCTCCATGGATACAGAATTCCCAGGGGATGCGCGACAGGCTTTTATCAGTAAGCTTCCTCCTGGGAACAGAGCAAGTTTCCAAGTTGGCCATTTGGGAACTGGTTTGAAAGAGTTGCCTGATGTACAAGGGGAGAGTGATTCTGCCAGTCCTCTCCTCTTGCACTTGGAAGATGATGACTTTTCTGAGAATGAAAAACAAATTGCAGAACCATCCTCTGAGCCAGATGTCCTTAAGATCGTTATTGACTCTGAGATAAAGGATTCCCTTCTTTCGCACAGGAGAGTCAGTGATGGAGGAAAGAGTACTTCTGGTGTCCCTGCAGAGCCTGACAATGTTTCCTCACCCCCCATTCTACACATGAAGGCTGGCCTAGAAAATAGCAGTACAGAAACTTTGTGGAGGCCTATGCCAAAGTTGGCACCTCTAGGATTAAAAGTAGCTAATCCTTCCAATGATGCAGATGGTCAGAGTGTCAAGGTGATGCCTTGTTTGGCACCTGTAGCTGCCAAAGTTGGGTCAGTTGGACAGAAAATAAACTTAGGGAATGACCGGGAATCCCGGGAGAACAAGGTGATGCCTACATTGGCACCCGTTGTGCCCAAATTGGGCAACACTGGGTCCTCACCAAGTTCTTCAGGGAAATGAACTTACTTGTCCTCAAGCAGAAGCCAGGCTGTGAGGGGAAACCTTTCTCTGCTGGCATCTGTTTATTTGTGTCATGGAACTGTGATCCTTGGCTTTGATGCAGTAGACAATGGTAGAGAAAGGGGTAGGGTGCTGAGTCGGATTAAGAAATTACTATGAAATTCTGATCATGTTAAAAATGTGTTACCTCACTTGCGGTGCTGGGTCTCCTCATCCTCTCTAAGAAGATGTGATCCATTACTGAACATGAGGTGCCCCTCTTACCCAAGAAATTAATAACAAGATTCTAGATCCCCATAGTGGTTTCCTAGTTTTACCCTCTCAGAGAAGAGGCTGTTTGAGACTTTGGACTTGTTATGAACTGAACTGTAGTTGATAGCTGTTGTTTAAGTGTGAAATCCAAGAATGTGATGTACTTGTGCAGAGGGATCCAGAAGAGATAGTTCTTAGTTGATGTTTCAAGAGTAGGTGGAGAGAGGGATGGATACCATGGAATACCAAAGTGAAGTACTTTGTGTCATTCAGCAAAATTCTCTTTCATATTTCTAATAGCTTCTGTTCCCTCACCTTTTCAATCACAATTATCAGTCCAAGCCTTCTGGTAAATTAAGAATGCTTTTAACTTTATTACTAAGATAATTATTTTGAGATGTTCTCCCTTATTGTCTTTGGGCGTTGAAAACACCATTTCACAAGTACTGGAGTCACCTGGAATATATATTTTGAAGGTAGGCATAGAGAGAGCTGTCCTCCTTTCACAAATCATGTCACTCGAGAGACAGCTAAAATGAAAAGCATTCCCTCCCCAGACCAGAGACAGTGGCCAAAATAAAAAATGTGAGGCTGGATATTTCCCAAATCAAACCAGCCTCCTGGTGCTTGAAGGTTTCATTTCCTATTACCTGCACAGGAAGGATGTTAAGTAAAGAAAAGTCACAGTAGGCACTCTTTACCAGGGAAATAAGACAGTATTTGAATCACGAGATATATTTTTATTATCTGCTATCATGGGTTCAATGATCTGTAGAGCTTTTTCACTCATTCGCTGTCAGGGTAGGAAGGACTGACAGCCTGTAAAGATAAAGATATTTATATTTTTGTATAGTTGTTTTCATAGATTTCTCAAAGGCTGAAGTTTTCAACCTAGAAGATGAGATTTGTATTGAGTATAGAAATGATGTTTCTTATCTAGTTTGTAAATAATCATGGTGCACTTGAGGGGTCTCTTGGAAACTCCTGGGGGCAAGAATCACTATTCTGAAAATGTATAGACTGGGATTTAGCTGCTGCATTTTGCCTTTCTTAAATAATTATATTTTGGAATGTAACCCATGTTCTGTCTTCATTGACAGGATTAGCTTGTGTTGTTAAAACACTAACACAAGAGCTTCCAGTGCCTGGGCTGTGCCTAGGTAAAGCTGTTTCTTCTACATCCCCTGCCTTCTTTACCTGTCCCAAATCCCACTCAGCCCATCTTCAGACCTAGGTTGTGAGACCAACTTCGGAATCGTTCTAGCCAGTGAATTATTACTTCCATGGTTGGTTCCCTTTCTAGTAACTCTGATAATAAACACATTGAAAAGGGTGGGAAAATTTTCTCTGTAAATCGCAACGATGCCTACATTGTTTGTCTTGTGCTACTTGCCTTTCCAGACCTTGTTCATCCAGCTTTTAACCTTCCCTCCTCTAAGGTTGAAGTAGGTAGTGATTGCCTCTTCGCTTCTCATTACCCTCCTACTCCTCTTTACCCAGTAGATTTCATTCATGCCTTAGCCAAGGAGTCCAGCATCTGTCTTCCCTGCTAATAACTGTCCTTTGAGATGCTAGTACTTTAATCCAGGTATAGCAGTTTCCCATTATTTTCTTGCTCGTCTTGTCCTCCCCATTTCTTCCTGACCTCCCAAAGCTTTTGTTATGGCTTTTGAGAGTCAGCCAAGGAACCAGGCAAGTGAGCGAATAATCCTCAGGAAAAGAAGGACCATTCTGCTTCTGAACACTGTTCCCCTTTTTATAAACAGATAGTATCAGTTCTTGATGGAAAGATATTTGGCTGTTTATGAGAGGTGTACACAGATGGAAATGAGAGATGATTCCTGGTATTCAAGGAAGGCTGCAGATGTCATTGCAAACCCCTAAGATCACGGTGTTTTCAAGATCTCTTAGAACTAGGAATTGTCGGAGCTATTTTGAGGAGGTCTGTCTTCAGAACAATCCTGCAGATTGACAGAAACCTGAAATCTCCAAAAATTCTTACCCTTTAACCTTACCCCAGGAGAAACTGATTATGAAAATCACATGTGTGATTATGAAAGATGTAGCTGAGTGAGAGAAGTTGAATCTGGAGAATAGTGAGCTCTCACCCTGACTCTCTAAGAAGCATGATCTCCGTAGACCAATAATTCGCCTTTTTATACATCTGTAAATAAATGGAATGTTTTTAAGAATATAATTATGTCAGATTTAGCCTTTTCTTTTATATATTAAATATATATCTTTCCTTTTCTGCTTTTGAAAAATGACTGTTTTTTTTTTAGAAACCCAAGAACAGAAGAAGTTTGGGGAGTGGAAGGCAGAATGTGTGAACTTGAAATAAATAAATCAGTTGTAATTAAAGCAGGACTTGGTGTTGGGAGGTTTGTGCCGAGTTGGAGTAGAGAACCCTAATGCCCTGAGTCATATTTGAAAGAGGTGCCACTAAAGTAGTTTTATCGTAGGAATTCCTTACTGTTTTCAAAATTTCTGACATGCCATTTGGGGGAGGTTTTGGTGTTCTGATCCTTGAAGCATGTCTTACATGGAAATTTCAAAATTTGATACAACTTGACAGCAAATGTAAGTCTCAAGAAATCGTTCTCCAATGAAGAAAGACTAGCCTTATAGTACCACTGTGTGCAAGGCAATATACCTGTTACCCTAAGGAATAACAGGTCATAAACACAGTGTTAGCAGGTAAGGACAAGAGATGACCTTAAACAAGACACATGTTAACTACTATTAGGGTTTCCAAAATCTTATTAAAGGAGTCCTTCAAAATTGAACTACAGGTCACAGATCAAGTCCAGGTATATAAACTTCATACAAATTACATAATTTTATAGTAAGTGCAGGTCTTTTCCAAAAAATTATGAATGAAATACCTGACAGTAGGCCTTTTAATAACAAGTTGGAAAATGCTTTGAATACAGAGGGAATCCATAT
>VMDR010024012.1:0-15266 GCA_007922815.1 Macrotus californicus | reverse complement strand
GGACTTTTTTTTTTTTTTGTCATTAACCATTCTACCCTTTGCTGGACCTGGGTGGCTCCCAGAGGGCACTATACTAGGTTCAGAAATTGCAAATGATCACTCATGCCAAAGCCCAACATTCTGAAAGGTATAAATGACTGTCTTTATGCCTCACTCAGCTTGTCTCCCTCTTACCATGCCAAGTAGGATGTCAGCTTTTTCTCAGAGCTTCTGGCTCCAGTATGCTTTTTGTTATACCTCAGTCCACCTGCTCCAGAAAAACTTTGGCTCAGCTTTAGCCTAAGAAGAACCTTTCTATGTCTGGAAAACCTTGGCAAGACTATTATTTAGTAAATTTGAAAAGCAACAGGAACAGTTCAGGTTGAGCCTAGATAGTTGTGATATAGGTGTCTGTTCCTTCAGTGGACATTTTGAACATCATCTTTTTGCAGGCATGTATTAGGCACAGTGGAAGATAAGAAGAGGAAGAACAACCAGCCATTCATTTACTCACCATTCACTCAACCATTCATCAATCAACTATTTATTGAGCATCTGCAATTGCCCTTGGCTGAAGGGATATAGCTGTGATCAAGACAGACATACTCTTTGTTTTTAAGGAGCCCAGGGGAGGAAGGGGTTCATATTTTCTGGCAAGAGGGGGAAAATTTTCCTAGACATATAGTTAAGCACTGAAAGTTGAGTTGAATTATCTACTGCTGATGAGAAGGGAGTAGGTGTGTAGTAGAGTCTAAGCATGGGAAACTGCTAAAAAAATGCTTTCTCTTAGTACTTGTGCTTGTTTTTATCTTATTTTACAGAAGAGGTTCAGAGAGGTTCAGTAACCTGCCGTATTGTGTTCTACTTAGCTAGTAAGTGAAAGACCTAGGATTGAACTCCAAATCTCCCTGAGGCCAAAGTCCAGGCTCTTTTTCCATACCATTCCACTTCCCTAGGAAGCCATACAGTTAACCCTTGAACAACTAGGGCACAGAGGTGCTGACTCAAGCAGTTGAAGATCTGTGTATAACTTTTTCTCTTATGCAGTCATTACATTTGAAATTGACAGTTTTAAAAGTATAATTTTGCCTTGTTTTGAGTACAATAGTGCTTTAAGTTATATTCTTCTCTTTTACAGTGTGGTAATTGTTGGGGAGAGGGGTTGTAAGGGACTAATTTGTAATGGAAAAATATAATAAATATTAAATTTAAAAAATAATTTATTACAGTAACATTGGTTAATAAAATTATATAGGTTTCAGGTGTGCAATTCTATAATACTGTATTGTGTGTTCACTACCTCAAGAAGATTCTATTGCATCTTCTATCACCACTTATTGCCCTTATACCCTCTCCTATCTCCCCCACCCCCTTTCCCTTTGGTACTCACCATACTGTTACCGCTCTCTATGAATGTTCTCTATGAGAGAGTGACCAACCTAAACTGAGAGTGATCAGAAAAAGCTTAATTAGAAAGATGATATTTGAAATGTGGAAAATAGTTAGTAAATGTGTGTGTTGAGTGTGGAGATAGGGCCAAAGTTTTCCAGCAGAAGGATCAACATATACAAAGATCTTGAAGTATGAAGCAACCGATTGTTATCTAGCAGTTTCAGGGCTTTTCCTAGTTTTGTCCTTTGCCATGGTGTAAGAGCAATCTGTAAATTATTTCTTAAGAGTCTGCTATCTCTTCATTTTTATTAAATAGAAGAGACATTGTTTTACTCATCCACTTCCACCCCTCACCTCCTATGAACAGGATATGGGCAGAGGGAAAGAAATCAGAATACTTCTCAGCAGGAGCTCAGCCTGCACAGAACTCATTTGGCACAATAGTACTTTGGTGTGTCTGCGCTCACCACACCACCACCTCGCTCACTTGATGGAATGAATATTGGAGGGGACAGGAGAAATGTCTCAGAAAAAGAAGCTGTGACAATGTCTAAGTAAATGTAATAAATCAGGAGGATTTTTCAAAGGAAATAAAAAGTGTCATTTATGATGGTTATAATTTCTATACCCACAAGAGTCTTGTACTGGTGCCATTTAAATTCTCCTATGGTAGACAAAATTACTTGATCTGTCAAAATGGAGGCATGATTTCTTTTCCTTTCTTCATGCAGACATCTTGTTTAAAAAGCCAATTGTTTCCAGCCCTCTTTCTGTGCTGGTGAAAACAGAGAAAACCAAGACAATCAGTGTTTAAAAGGTTGTATCAAGGAATTAAAATAGAGAATAGTGACACAAGCCACTGAAAATCGTAATTGTCACCCACAGGAATTTCTAGGAAAAATTAACATGTATTTGTATCTGAGGAGTTATTATTTCTGTTTCACAGGAGGCCTAAGCTATAATGAAAATTATAATGATTATTATAACAATAATAATAATAAATGGCTATCATTGCTTGAACAGCTACCCTGTGCCAGGTATTATAATATGTTCTTTTTAGGTGTTATCTTAGTGATTCCTTCAAGTAGTACTATGCTGTGTATATTATTATTGTTATGCTAATTATTATTATTATTTCCATGCTAGGGATGAGGCCCAAAGGTTTGAATTGATGTGCATAAATCCACATACTACTAAATGGCAGAGGCCAAGTTCAAACTCAGTATTTTCTCACTTTAAAACTCATGCTGTTTCTTTTTATTTTGAACTCTTTTTTTATTGTTGTTCAATTACAGTTGTTCCCATTGCCCCCCATTACTCTCCCCTGCCCCACCCTCCCCCACCTCCCACACTCAGTCCTCTCCCCACTCTGTTGTCTTTGTCCCTGGGTCCTTTATACTTGTTCCTTGACTTGACCCTTGCCCTTCTTTCCCCTGTTATCCCTCTGGTTACTGTTTGTTCTTTATTTCCTTGCCTCTGTTTATATTTTACTTGTTTGTTTGTTTTGTTGATTAGGTTCCACTTATAGGTGAGATCATATGGTATTTGTCTTTCACCACCTGGCTTATTTCACTTATCATAATGCTTTCCAGTTCCATCCATGCTATCACAAAGGGTAAGAGTTCCTTCTTTCTTTCTGCTGCGTAGAATTCCATTGTGTAAATGTACCACAGTTTTTTGATCCACTCATTTACTGATGGGCACTTAGGTTGCTTCCAGCACTTGGCTATTTATTGTAAATTGTGCTGCTATGAACACTGGGCTGCATAGAGTCTTTTGAATTGATGTTTCAGGATTCTTAGGGTATAATCCCAGCAGTGGAATTGTCAGGTCAAAAGGCGGTTCCATTTTTAGTTTTTTGAGGAAGTTCCATACTGTTTTCCACAGTGGCTGCACCAGTCTGCATTCCCACCAACAGTGCACTAGGATTCCCTTTTCTCCACAACCTCTCCAGCACATGTTGTGTGTTGATTTATTTATCATGGCCATTCTGATTGGTGTGAGGTGGTATCTCATTGTGGTTTTAACTTGCATCTCTCTGATGGCTGTTTCTTTAATGTCTCTGAGTCATGGTCTGATAGCTCAGAGGTACTGTTAGAAAAATAATCTTTTGTGTTTGTTTAATAGTTGAATTTTATGAGTCAAGTCTACTCTGTCATTTGACCTATATAATTACTAGCATTAATTCTTATAAGTTACATGAAAGTAATAATGATTAAAAAGGTGCCATTTATACCTATTCATAGAGTACTTACTAGGTGTCAGGTGTTGTGCTAACCACTACTTTACATGCGTGAGTCTACAACCATCCGATACAGTTGTACGGTGTAATGGTTAAGAAAGCATGAACTTGTGTCATGCTTCAGAATCCTGGTTCTACTATGTGCCACCTATTTGACTTTGGGCAATTACTTAATGTCTCTCCCTCAGCTCTTCAATGTAAAATGGGCCAAGAATAGTGCTTACATGGTGGTTTTGAAGATTATATTAAATAATCCTGAGGTGCATAACACATAGTCAGAACTATATAAATGATAATACTGACTCTACTGATGAGAAAATTGAAGATGAGAGAGATTATAGGGATTAGAGAGACTCCCCAAAATCTCGAAATTAGTCAAGGGGTGGAGCTAGAATCAGAATGCAGGTCAGCCAAGCTCACAATTTCTTCTCTTGATTCAATACTCTACTATCAACAGACATAAAGCACATTCATTAAATATGTTTTTAAATATGAATCCTTTTTAGTGTGAATGGTTTCCCATTAATCAATCTGTTGTATATTGTTAGAGCACTCAATTTCCTATACAGCCTCACGGACTCACACCTCTGCCTTGCACAACTCTTCCTCTGCCTGCCGTAGTTTCTCCCCACTTGCCCAACCTGCTTGTCATTCAGAATTCAATATGAGGCATCATAACACCCAGAGAGGATCCCACGTTGAATAGGGAACATGCACAGCCCCATCCGTCCTACTCCGTGTTTGCTCTAAGTATTGTGTTACAGTTAATTGTACTTTTATCTTTTTTTATGTACAGTTATGAGCTTTTTTTAGGGCAATGATCATCATGTCTTACTTATCTCTTTATCTCCTATATGTAACAGAGTCCCTGACATATAATGAATGTTCAATATATTTACTTATTGAATGAATACATGAATGGATGAATAACAATAATTGTTCAGGAGGGTTCTAGCCAAGATTTATAGACTATGTGATGAGATGTTTCTTCTTTATGTGAGACCAGTGAGGCAGCAAGTATTTTAAAGATCTGGTGAACATTAAGACCAAAGGTAAAGAGAACTTTAAATATATCCACCCACATACACCCATAACTCCCCTCCTCCCCTCACTCCCATTGGCAATCTTCTAAATATAGATTATAGTAATTTAGTTTCAAACAACTAATTTTCAGCATTTGACATGTTCATTAACCCCAGGTAGGGAAATTATTGTGGTGCATTAATTTTTCACCAGCGAAGACATTTGTCATCTCTGCAAGTATCATTAGTGCTTGCTACAAAGATGGAAATGACACACTGTCTCTGCTGATTGAAGAACACAGTGGAATTTTAAATAGTATCAGCTGGGCTCTCTAGACCAGCCAACTCTATATACTTTTTGGGCTCATTGTACAAGGTTCATGCAACATCAGTAAGAATCTGCTTTATGAAGAGAACAGAGTTTTGTACATCTCTTGGGAAGTGAGGATATGAGTGCCATATTTTGTTGTTATTTTTTTCTTATCTGTCAGTTCTTTGTCACCCTTGTGGGCTCTAATATGTTCTTGATATTTGATATTTTCCAGGCTTGTCTTCAGTCCTTATTCCTCTCACTTTGTACTCTTTCCCACTCTCATGGGTCACATATCATCTATATGCTAATGACTTTCAACTTCATCTCCAGCCAGACTCTCTCTCCTGAGCTCTAGACTCATATGCAGCTGCAAACTGTCTAGACAGATATACTGGAAACTGTCCCAGACACTCCAATTCAGTGTGTCTAAATTTTTGTTCAATGTCTTCCTCTATCTTCAGACCCGATAATCCTACAATGAATGTTGAAAGGATATTTTCTCTTAGGTCAGAATTTCACCTAAGGTGAATCTATATGTATAGTAAGTATATCCACATTCTAAAGAAGGTATGCTAGATACATCCCTTTAGGATCTGCAAATGGTACTTGAATTGGTTCTGAGAACTTCATCTTATCTATTTCTAGACAATATAAAGAGAAGATTATATAAAGAGAAGATTATTTAAAGAGAATATTAGAAATTCAGAGCAGAGTAATTCAAGTAATAAGGTGTTGGCAGGAATGGATGCCAGACAGGTGAGGTGGGCCCTAGAAGACCTCTGAGAGGGAGAGTGGGAATATCTGTGCAGAGAGAATATCATCTCCTTGTTCCCTGGCCTGAAGCTTGCTGAGCTGCAGAAACTTTTCAGCCCTTCTTAAGCTGTCATCAGAGTGTGATTGGAATTCTTAGGAGAGTTTTACATGTGAACCAGGGTTTGGAGACATATTGGAACCTAGATGCTGATGATTACTTCTTGCTCAGAATTCTGAATTTGGGAAGCTGGCTAGAGTAAGTTATGAAGGTTAGGTGAGTAGAGACTGTGGGGCATCTTGACTTACACTAGTTTTGTGGGTGCTAGAAATCACAAATTTCTCATGGGCCAAATGTATACACAATGGTGAAAGGTAGTCTAGCTTGAGATTTCTTAAGGGTACTGATCCCAAGAGGACAACTTGCTGGGTGAGGACATTCTAGGAGTAAAGGAGCTGTGGGGTGTTGCCAATGGGGGTCAGAATCTGAAGGACATTGTGCATATTTAGCAAGGCTTTCCATTACTGATATCAAGTAACTGTGCAGTACTGGGTTCTCTGTAGGATCTTCCAGATGAAACTCATATCTGGGCCACCCAAGAGGCCCAGCATTATGTGCTTTCCACACAGGGAGCACTGACAGCCAGATTACAACAGCACCATTCATGTGAGATAGTTAGAACTTAGGGTAGATTTGATGTGGGAGATGTCAAAAGGGAGGGAATCAAGGGTGACTATTGATTTTTTTGTTTGTTTGTTTTGAGCACCTGCGTGGACGGTAGTACCACTTGTAACATGGATAAATGGAGAAGGAGAGAGAGACTAAGGTCAGAGATAAACTTTAAAGTCATCAGCATAAATATGGTATTTATAAAACAATGAGAGTTAGTTCTGGCCAAGATGGAGGCGTAGGTAGAAACCCTTTGCTTCCTTGCACAATCAAAAGGAGGATAACAATCAATCTAAAATCAATAAACAACCAGAAGTGCCAGAAAATCAAACTGAATGGAACTCCAACAACCAAGGAATTAAAGAAAAAATCAACCAGAACAACCAGACAGGTAAGGACCCATGGTGAGGCCATGCAGGTGGGGTTAACAGAAAAAAAATGCAGCCAAGCTGAGGACCGTGGGGGCGGGTCTGGCTGAAGGCAAAACTGAGCCTCAGAGTTGACTGTGGACTACAGCAGGGGTTGCCGTGGTGGGAGAAACTCCCGGTCTCACATGAGAGTTCATTGGAAAATGCGCTAGAGACGAGCAGGCTGGCTGCATTGTTTCATCTCTGGCCCCTCCCCCACAGGCAGTGGCGCAGCACAGCAAGGAATGCTGCCCTGCCCTGGTGAATACCTAAGGTCCTGCCCCCTTACAACTTAACAGGTGTGCCAAGACAGAGAAATATGGCCCAAATGGAAGAAAAGAACAAAACTTCAGAAAGAGAGCTAAGTGATGAGGAGATAACCAACTTATCTGATGGAGAGTTTAAGTCCCTGGTAATCAAAATGCTCACAGAACTGATTGAGCTTGGTTGAAAAATGAAAAAGCAAATGAAAGATACTCAAAATGAAATAAGCAAAATATTCAGGGAACCAAGAGTGGCAGGAAGGAAACCAGAACTCAAAGCAATGATTTGGAACAAAAGGGAAAAATAAACATCCAATCGGAACAGAATGAAGAAATAAGAATTCAAAAAAGTGAAGAGACGTAGGGACCTCTGGGACAACTTTAAACGTTCCAATATCCAAATCATAGGGGTGCCAGAAGGAGAAGAACAAGAGCAAGAAATTGAAAACTTATTTGAAGAAATAATGAAGGAAAACTTCCCCAATCTGGCAAAGAAAATAGATTTTTAGGAAGTCCAGGAAGCCCAGAGAGTCCCAAAGAAGTTGGATCCAAAGAGGAACACACCAAGGCACATCATCATTAAGTTACCCAACATTAAAGATAAGGAGAGAATCTTAAAAAGCAGCAAGAGAAAAGGAGACAGTTACCTACAAAGGAGTTTCTATAAGACTATCAGCTGATTTCTCAAAAGAAACCTTACAGGCAAGAAGGGGCTGGAAAGAGGCATTTGAAGTCATGAAAGGCAAGGACCTACATCCAAAATTACTCTATCCAGCAAAGCTTTCATTTAGAATGGAAGGCCAGATCAAGTGCTTCCCAGATAAGGTCAAGTTCAAGGAGTTCATCATCACCAAGCCCTTATTATATGGGATGTTAAAGGGACTTATCTAAGAAATTGAATAAGATAAAAAATATGAACAATAAAACGACAACAAACTTACAACTATCAACAAATGAACCTAAAAGAAAAGAAAAACAATGAAAACAAAAACTAAGCAAACAACTAGAACAGGAACAGAATCAGAGAAATGGATAATCACATGGAGGGATTTCAGTGGGGAGTGGGAAGGGAGGAATTGGGGGGGAAGCTACAGGGAATAAGAATCATAATTGGTAGGCATAAAACAGTTAGGGAGAGGTCAAAAATGGTATAGGAGACAGAATTCAAAGAACACATATGTACAACCCATGGGCATGAACTAAAGGGGGGGAATGCTGGAGGGTTGGGGGTCAGGGTGGAGGGGGAATAAATGGGGAGAAATGGGAAAACTGTAATAGCATAATCAATAAAAATACTTAAAAAATAAAACTATGAGAGTGGAGGAAATCAACTAAGGAAATACAGAGGATGAGTAAGTGAGGGGGGATGTGCGTATGTGTGTGATGTATGGTATGTGTGCAGAGGGACTTAAGTAATAGTTTCCTTTCCCATAAAATGGTGAATGAGTATATCTTTTTAGAGGGTTATTTTGAGTTTAAATGATTTATTGAATTTGAAAGTGCCTTATCATTTAAAAAGGACTTTTTAAAAAGTACTTCTTAATTCTAAGTTTGGCTCTGTGATGGAGGACAGTTAGATAAGGATGCAGACCTAGATGATGGTCAGTTAGGAATGCTGATGGCTCTCAAAGGGACTTTGAATATGAAAGCTTTAAAAAACTATTACAGTAAATTAATATGTTCATTTCAGAATATGAGAAAATTCACCAAGAAGGAGAAAAAAACCCACCATCTAAATAAAACCACAATAACATATCAATTCATTTGCTCCCTGATTTTTTCTATATTTTCTTTATTTTTTAAAGATTTTATTTATTTTTAGAGAGAGGGGAAGGGAGGGAGAGAGAGGAAGAGAAACATTGATGTGTGGTTGCCTCTCATGTCCCCCTCACCCCGGACCTGGCCTTCAACCCAGGCGTGTGCCCTGACTGGGAATCGAACTCGTGACCGGTTAGCAGGGCAGTACTTAATCCACTGAGCCACACCAGCCAGGGCTCTATATTATCTTTATTTTTTAATAACTGTGTTCATATTGTATAGAGCTGTATTAATTGTTGGAATGCAATAGAGAGATAGTTTTTGCTCTGAATTGGAAGGTAATCTACTGTATGTATTCAGAACTTGGTAGTTGGTCCTCTCTTTCATTTGTGTGCATAAAGTCACCTACGTGCTACCTTTTAAAAACTTATTGCAATAAAACTATAACAGTATGCTTTTCTCAGAAATATCATATGTTTAGAATATCTAATTAAATTCACCAACTTTCTTTCTGCATAATCATCACCATCATTTTCATTATTAATAATTATAACAAATACAGAAAATTGTGAACTTCAGGAGGAAACCAATTATTATATATGCAGAATTAATTTGAATTTTGCTGTTCTACTATGTGTTTTATGAGGTCTATTCAGAAGGCATCCAGCCATGTAATATGAAAAATAGAGATATTTATTGAAGAAGATACAAGGTAGAGGAAACATTGTACATAGGACAATGATGCCTCTGTCACCTTCAAAGTAGGTACCTTGGGCCCTCACACAGTTCTCCCAATTGCCATCAGCTGCCCTGTTGTGTTTTCCAAAACCTCATCAATGGTCTGAAATCTCTTCCCTTTCAAAGGTAATTTTAAGTTTGGGAAAAGCTGGAAGTCACAGGGAGCCAAATCTGGGCTGTAGGGCAGCTGAGTCACTTGACTGATTTGAGGTTTCACCAAAACCTCTGTATGAGATGTGATGCATGAGCAGGCACGTTGTCGTGATGAAGCTGCCAATCACCAGATGCCCATAGCTGTGGCCTTTTTTGTCATATTGCATTTCTCAACCAACACAGAATATTGAGGTAGTGCTCCTTATTAATTGTTTGGTCTGAAGGGGCATACTTATGATGGACAATACCTTCCCAATCAAAAACACACAGTTAATATGGTCTTAATCTTGTTGTGACTTTGCTGGGCCTTCTTCAGGCATGGAGAACCAAGCAACTTCCATTGGGATGACTGTGCCTTCCTTTCCAGATCATATGCATAGCCGTAGACCCACAATTCATCTCCAGTTAGGACCTTCTTGAGGAAATCTGGTTCATTGGTAGCAGTTTGAATCAAGTCATTAGCAACTGAAGGACAATGTTCCTTCTGCCCTAGTAGCAGAAGCTGTAAAACAAATTTTCTATGACATTTTTCACGCTGAGATCCTGCGTCAAAATCTCGGACACTGTAGTGTTTGGAATCCGTGGATCAAGCTTCTAGCTCTCACACTGTCAGTTGCCGATCTTTGTTGACTGCAGCCTGTTACACGTTCAACGTTCTCAGGTATTCTGCTTGTTGCAGGCCTTCCAGAACATGGATCTCTTTCAACAGATTCTCGACCATCTTTGAAGCATTTATGCCACACTTTTATTTGTTCTATATTCATTGCATTGTCCCTGAAAGCTTTCTGAATCATCCAAGTAGTTCCCAGGGAGGAACACCCAAGCTTAACCCAAAATTTAATGCAGATTTGTTGCTGTACTCACTCAGTCATTTTGAATGTGAAGGCCACACAGTACACATGCTCACTCAATGGCCTTTACTGCCCCCACTGACTAGTACAGTGAAATTGTCATTGTTCACACACGCTCATTCCTGTCCACGCTCCTTGGCTGCCAGGATACCTCAATGTCATGCAAACTCTTCTCATTATATTAACAATGGCTGGACTTTTTCTGGACAGACCTCCTCACATGTTTGTTAGCTCATTTAATTCTCATGACGTATCTTTGAGGTTATTTTAAAGATAAGAAAACTGAGGCTTGAACTAGTTATGCCTTTTCCAAAGTCGTAAGCTAAGTTACTAGTGGAAACTGTATTCGAAAACAGGGCTTTCTGACTCCTGAGCCTGTGTGCTAGGATGTTTATAGAGCGATTTGAAAAGTGATGATTATTCCAGACCTAAGGCACTAGGGCAGGGGTGTCAAACTCATTTTCATGGGGACCACATCAGCCTCGCGGTTGCCTTCAAAGGGCTGAATGTAACTTTAGGACTGTATAAATGTAACTACTGCTTAACAGTTAAGCAAGAGCTCGGCGCTGCCACCAGGTAGAAACATGGTACCAGGCTGGATAAAATAAGGCAGAGGGCCAGATTCGGTCCGCAGGCCTTGTGTTTGCTACCTGTGCACTAGGGGAAAAAACCTGTAGTCTTGGAAGAAAAAAGTACTTTTATGGAAAGAAGATCCATACCTTAGTCTAAGTGTCTAATCTTAGCCAGTTCTGTAGACATGCTCTACTGCCATGAGCCTCACGAAGGCATAGTACGTGCCAGCATTTATCAGGCTTTCTTGGGGAACCATGAGCATATCTAGAGTGACCAATCATCTTCACTGTCTGGGATTGCTCTGATTTTAGCACTGAAAGTCCCATGTCTCAGGAAACCTGTCAGTGCTTGGCAAACTGGGATAGTTAGCCACTGTAAGCACACCAGGAATACATGACAGTGACTGGAGTGGGAGCATGGGAGCCATAGCCTATCAGTACATGGCTCTGTCCTAGAGAGAGAAAGGAAAGTAACTGTCTTTAATTTACTTTACCAGTTGATCTAGGGCAATGCCAGCACCTGGTCAATCCTCTGATCACATGGAGAGACAGTGTCGACCCTGCCTCTAACTTTTGTCCCCAGTGTCATCAGTGTATCCAATGGATGTAGATCAATCACTGGAGGAGCAACAGGCCAACTTTTGATTGGCTGGAAAGATGGTTTAATTTCTGTGTTCCTAATATCAAGCCTAGTTTCTGGCACAGTCTAAACCTTCAGTTTCAGTATTTCTGTTGCTTGCTTTATTTGCTTTGCTTTTTGAGTTATTGTCCTTTTGGAAACCATTTATTAAACTTGTGCTATATGTCAAGGATTGTGTGAATAACTTTTACATGCCATAGCATATATAATAATCACCTTAGATCTGTGAGGTAAATAGCATTATTTTCATTTTGTAAATGAAGTAACTAAGGCTTGCCGGTAATCGCATAGCTAATAAGTGGCAGAGCTGCTATTCATGTGTTGATCTTCTGATTCCAGTCCAATTCCCTTTGTCTTCTACTAAAAAGCTATCCGGCAGCCAAACAGAAAGCTCTTTAATCTAATCCAACCCATTCCAGTGTAATCCAGTGTAATTCAGTGTAATTTAACTTGTATTTCTTGAAGCTGGTTTGTGCTTAGAACTGTAGTAGACATTGATGGAGCCAAGTGTCCAATTCATGTCTGAGCCTTCAGCCCTTAACATTTTCACCCAAAGATGGTGCTCACTGAAGGCCTGTCAAAGTGAATACAGAATCAGTAAGATAAGGCCTTGTCCCCAAAGAACATCTCCTCTTTTGATGTAGAGACATATGCAAAACTATAACATGGGAAATATTCTCAGAAATGCTAGAACTATATAGACTTACTAGGCTTTATAACCTACTTTTTTGCTCTTATCAATAGATCAGTGAGTATCTTTCTATTCTAATGTGTTAACCTAATCAGTGATTTTCAACCAGAGTGCTGCAAGAATTTTTAAAATACGCAATACCTGACTAGTTAGGGGCACTGACCTCTTTTTCCTTAGATTGTCAAATAAAAAAAATGACAACATCCAACAAAATAGCCATCCAGTGTGAATGAATCCAAATTATACCTATTTTTTTTTGCGTCAGATTGGCAAAAAATATACTTTTTGGTGAGCTGCAGAATATTAATAATTACTTTATGTGTGCCATGAGATGAAAACGTTGAAAATCGCTGATCTGTAATCATTTTTAAGAGCTCTATCATTTTCCATTGTAAAGATGTTTTATAATTTATATAACAAACTTCCTAATAGTCAGAACTTTAAGTCCAATTATTGTATAATCAGTGAACATCCTTGTAACTAAATCTTTGTGCCAGTTCTTAGTTGTGTATAAGTAATAATTTAAAAATATACAAAGTGCTAACCAAAGATCAAATGAACTGTTTCATGGGAAAATGTCTCCTTGTCAGTGAAGGTATTGAAGCAGAGGCTAGTCATCAGTTTTGGAAGAGTGAGAGTACTAATCATGGTGGAGTGGATAATAAGGTGTGGGGAAGATTGTGGAGAGAGATGAGTCTGGAGAAATGGACATGGACCTAGAGGATATGTAGAATTTCAAAAAGGAATGAGGTGGAACAATTGTCCCAGTCTGATGGAAGCCAAGTGATTCTAGTTCTGTACAATTGAGATGGAGGAAGTAGCAAAATGGGCTTGTACAGGTAAGCAGAACTTCCTCTGTGTGCCAAATACTGTTTCTCAGTAGTCATTGCAACACTCTAAAGAAGGTATTATCGCCTGTTGTGAGGGAGGAGTTTGAGACTTGCGGTGGCTAGCTATCTGATGGCTCCATGACCATGGGGCATATCCCTTACCTTTTATAATCCTCAGTTGCGACATCACCCCAATGCGTATATAATGCCTGCCTTATTAGGTACTTGCAAAGATAAATTCACAGAACCTGGCATATAAGAAACATTTGATAGAAGTTGAATATTCTGAATCTAATACCAGTATTTTCTTGATACATATGGTATTTCTCACAGAATTAGATTAGGAAAACAGAGCCCATTCCAGGACCCTCTGTAGTCCCACTCTTAGGGTATGGCTTCTGATATTTACTACTTGGTCTAGTTCTCTCAGGTACAGAGCCTGGGTCTGGGTTTAAGTTGCAGGTAGCTCATCCTTAAAGCAGGGACTAAGAAGATAGAGTCCTGAGAAGCTATCCTCCATGGCTTACTGTCAAGGAGCAGTCTCAGTGTGAAGCTGTTGACTATCAGCTAAGGGCAAGACGAGCACACAGGATGAGTGTCTGTGGGAGAGCAGAGAGGCCCAGGGAGAGGAACACTCTGATAGGTAATAAAGGACACCCAGTCTCCTTTGCAAGCCACTTTTGCCTGGGCCTGATGTTAACTCTTTTCAACCCAAGTCACTTCATGTTTCACCTTTGCCCATTAGGAAGGTCAAAGGTGACACCCCTTACATCTTGTAACTTGATTCTTGTGCTCAGTCATCTAAATGGGGACATGTTCCCTGGTCAATAGTCTCTACAACACTTCTTGCTGAACTTATTATTCATCATTCCATGCCAGAGTCACTGATTATTTGGTATAAGTTGAAAGTCAACTGGGCATATGGCTTTAAGGTCAACCAGATGAAGTTCATTGTCAAGGTTTGAGTTTGAAGGACTTCTTAGGAAGTAGTTTTTCTCTGTAGGTAGCTGCCAGGTATCAATAAAGTTCCCTTTGTTTAGATGGAAATTACTTTTCCTAGGAAGGTATTTCCCACTTGGCCTGAATTCAGAACCGCATCTCAAAAAATATTCAGGATCAACATACTTCTTTCCTGTCTGTCAGAATGAAATACTAATAGTAGGGCCCATCAATCCTGATGCTGCCTCCTTATTTTTTATAACCAAGGTCACTTTGCTAGGAATTTACATTTGCCATGCAAATTGAAATAGCACCATAAAAGGAATTTTTGGCATTCGTTGCTGTACTGATAGTGTCTAATTTTTCAACATTATGAGCTAGTGAGGAGAGAGTACGTGAAAAATGTAAGGTGATAGCAGAGCCATTTGCTTGCCTGAAAAAATGCTTGTCTGCTTTAGGAAACACATCTACAAATCAGCCTAGCTGATCAGTCCGTTGTTTTCTAGGCATCTAGTTTATTGGATTAATGATCTCTTGGAATATTTGGAGGCATGTGGAGAAGTCTGTGTCCATGATATAGAACATCCATACAAGGCAATAGTTATGAAGCAGGTTTTTCTCTTCTTTAAGAAAGGATGCTCTGCAGCCGTGTAGAAGCTTTTTATTTTGATGCGATCCCATTTGTTTATTCTTTCCTTTATGTCCCTTGCTGTAGGGGACATATCAGTGAAAATATTGCTGCGTGGAATATCTGAGATTTTCCTGCCTATGTTCTCCTGAAGGATTTTATGGTGTCATGACTTATATTTAAGACTTTTATCCACCTTGAATTTATTTTTGTGTATGGTGTAAGTTGGTGATCAGGTTTCATTCTTTTGCATGTAGCTGTCCAGCTCTCCCAACACCATTTGTTGAAGAGGCTATTTTTGCTCCATTTTATGCTGCTACCCCCTTTGTCAAATATTAATTGACCATAGAGACTTGGGTTTATTTCTGGGATCTCTATTCTGTTCCATTGGTCTATGTGTCTGTTCTTTTTTTTTTTTTTTTTTCATT
>VMDR010024011.1:0-15266 GCA_007922815.1 Macrotus californicus | reverse complement strand
GTTTACTGCCTGCAGTTATTAGATGGGTTACCTTTCAACTCACAGTGATGCTTTTAAATCCTGGGTTTATTCTCAAGCAAGGTCTTTTGATGTAGGAAAAAGTTGGTCATCAGCAGGCCTAGGCTCCTTTTCTGTTTAGCCTCCCTAGTAGAAAGAGGATTTCTCTCCCTAAACAGCCATATATCAATCTAAGGAAATTCTCATTGACCTTTCCTGGGTTAGACTGCTTGGTTAGGTCTGGAAATGGGTTCATCTGAGTAACTAACCTGGGAAAGACTGCCCCCTCTGTGTGATAGACAGCCATCACTCACAGCCCCAAAGACTTGACCTGGAGCAGAAGCTCCCCTGAGGAATCTAGAAACTCTCCAATGGAGATAGAAAAATATAGAGAGTCATAGGTAAGGTAGATTTACTGTGAACCTCTTGAAATCTCAGCTTCAGAGCCTTTTATGTGCATGGGCTCATTTTAGAACTTGGGACTGGCCCTTCAATATGTTCATGTGAACATACGTTTTGCAGATATTTTAACCACAATCTGTTAAGAACACTGACGCCTTCAGCTCCAACTTCCCCTCCAGCACATTTTTCCTTATGACATGTGGCACTTCAGTGGCCACAGCATGTTTGGGGTGTAGGTAAGAAGTTGGGGATACTCCAGCTCAACTGGAGATTTACGGGGATATATTTATGGGGTTCTTAGTCACTTCCATGTATAGCAAAATTATTATTAGCTATCCTGGAATAGCAATGAGTGCTAGGCATATTTATATCGCCTACTGGGCCAAATCACTTAGTGGAGCAGTATTACAGTGTGAATATATCTTGTACCAACAAACTGTGTAAACAGAAGGGAAAGAAAGTTTTAAAACTACGAAGCCAGAAGCTGACTGGTAGTAAAATCTTTTAGTTATCTGAAGTGCAAAATTTTAAGTAGAGGATTTGCTTCTCACTGTGTATGTGCATATATATATATATATGTGTGTGTGTGTGTGTGTGTGTGTATATATTTAGTAATATAGCATATATGATGCTAAACATATACAACTTTTATAAGCTATTAATGATAAAAAACTAATATCAGTCAATCATGCTAGAGGAAAGATACCTTTTTAATCTACAGAAAATACTGTATAATTGTCATATGAAGGAATAATCAATGTATAAATATGGCCCCAAATATGTAGTTAAAAAGTATTACAGCAGCCCAAGTGCCCATCATTAGATGAATGGATAAAAAAGCTGTGGTGCGTTTACACAATGGAATACGCTTTGGCCATAGAAGAGAAGGGACTCTTACCTTTTGCACCAGCACGGATGGACCCAGAGAGCACTATGCTAAGTGAAATGAGCCAGTCAGAGAAAGACAAGCACCATATGATCTCACTCATGTGTGCAACCTAGTGAACAAAATAAACTGACAAACAAAATAAAAACAGACTCATGGATACAGAGAACAACAGGGTGACAGCTGTCAGAGCAGTGAGGGGTTGGGAGGCTGGGTGAAAATGGGAAAGGGATTAACAAAAAAATAATGTCCCAGACAACAGTGTGGTGATTGTCAGAGGGAAAGGAGGTGTGGGGGAGGCAGGAGAGGGTAACGGGGGGATAAATGGTGACAAAAGGAGACTTGACTTTGGGTGGAGAACACACAATACAGTATGCAGATGATTTATTATAGAGTTGTACACTTGAAACTTGAATAGTTTTATTAACAGATGTCACTCCAGTAAACTCAATAAAAAATTTTTAAAGTATTACAGATGCGTGCCAGGCAGTTAATTAACACAAATTTATTTTTTCTGGATATTGTGATGTTGGTAGTATGTGTCAGCTTTTCAAAATTTGAGGTCTTTTAATGATTTCTTCTCTCAGTCTAAATGCATATTTATTTTCATAGTTTTATATTTGTAAATTTATATTCCTTTTCTTAAGGAGAATCTCTGACTTTGTATAAGCTTCTGTCTCCACAAAACTTGGATCTGGCCCCAACCATAGCTGTAACACTTCAACACAGAGGGTGTGATTTGAAATTATAAAGCACTAAAGAACAGCAAATACATAATGTCTCATGCTCTTCCCTTTCCTCACTGTCATAATTGTGTTTTTAAGCACAATGAGAGTTAGGAAATGATTCAGCAAGTTTTAAAGCAGACGACCTTTTCATATCCTTTTAAATGTATGTCAATTATGCCACGTGTCTATCCATTCTCTCTCCCTCATACACACACACATGCGTGCACACCACCTGTATATCTATTTATGTATCTTGGCAGAACAAGATAGAAGTGATGTTCTTAGGAAGATGATATTATTTAAAGAAAACCAGTGGTTATCTCATCAAAAGTTTGTTTTATACTTTGTAAAGATTCCTTTAACTCCACTGACTTTCATGGAAGTCAAAAATGGAAACTTTCTTCTTTTGAGGAAATAGGTTAAAAGGCCACTTGGAAATAGTCTTTTCTTATTTTATATGAGCAATTCCAGCTTTTCATCTACTTGTTAAAAAATATTAATTTTGACAGCCTAAAACTTTAGTTTCCTCCTACTGCAATTGCTACTTACCAGTCACCCCAAAACTTAGTAGCTCAATGTGCAACAGTCATTGTACCTCAGAGTTTCCATGGGTCAGGAATTTGATTAAAGCTCAGCTGCGTAGTTTGTGGGTCCATGGGCTCTTTCTTGGTCACAGTTATTGACAGCAGCCAGAGTGTACCTCATACTGGCGGTAGCTGGAGCTGGAGCAGCTGAAGACTGGTTGGGCTCCTCTCCCTGTCTGTCGTGTAGTCTCAGGGATTTCCCACATGTTCTCTCTGTAAGAGCTAGTTTGGCACAGCCACCTTAGGGGAACCTCACTGTTTGCCTGGTGGCTTCTGAAGCCCAGTATTTGAATTCCAGCTTCTGTCTTAGCTGCATCACCTTTTATGACCTTGTCTCAGAAAGATACTCACTGTCACTTCCACCATGTCCTGTTGGTTAAGAGTCATGAACTCACCCTGAATCATGAGAGGAAGTAAAGTCCACCTTCTGATGGGGGAATGGAGGCTGTAGGATAGCACGTGGGAAGGAGGTAAAGGACATCTCTGGAATACATGATTTGGTACAGGATTTTTCAGTAAGTCAGATGCATAACTTGTAGGGTACATTTTGATGTAGTGAACATAATCTAATTCAAGAAGTTTTTTTTTTAATTTTTTCAGTTACAGTTAGCATACAATATTATCTTTTAAGTATATAACATAGCAATTACACATTTGTATAAGTTACAAGATGGTCCCCTGGATTAATATTGTAGTAATTAAATATGGTATCTGTTGGGTATAGACTTAACTCAAGAAAGTTTTAATACTCCTAAAGTATTTTCTTAAGGCAATATGGATACTGTCTAGAGCAACTCTGTAACAGAAAAAAGATCACGGATTTCACACGTGGTTGATAAGAACATGAGATTTACTGAAGATATGTCTCTTTGTAACTGAGATTTCAAGAATGGAAAAATATGACCTACTTAATTCTTAAAACCATTATTAAAGTCAAAATGATACTTTCAGAACACCGATCCTTATGCCTAACCTTCTCTAACAGTGTGCTGTCTCTGGAACATTGGAGGTACAGTTCTTTATGAAGCTAAAATAAAATAGCAACTGATCTCTCCAGTGTAACCCTGAAAAGCAAGAAGATAAAGATATATTACAAACATAACCCACTGAACTTAGCAAAATTATGTGTCCAATAGGATTGATGGGGTGTTAGACAACATTTTTGAGGTAGTTATTATACCTTGCATTGTGTTGTGTAGATGGCATTCATCAATATTGAAAAGCAGACAAAATACAGGCATAAATTATTTAAATGTGCATACTACACTAACATTTTTAGTGAAAGCAAGAATAAAAGTAAAACTTAATAGTAATTAACTCATTATTTACCTCTTAAAAACTAAAAGGGAGATTTTGCATGAATCAACTTCAATTTACCATTTTATCATGCAGGTAGAGGAGATTCGGTTCATGTGTCCTATCTTTCATGTAACTGTAATAGATTCTGAACTAAAGTACTTTAGGTGGAGGGAATACATTATTAATGTGCACTGTTAATTCAAGGAACCAGCCCTAAATGTGATTTTGGTCCCAATGCTTTCTCGGTAAATTCCTGTATCAAGAACCACATACAGTCCTCATGCAAACACTCATAAAATGCTATGATTGTGAATAAACCTATAGATTTGTGGTAGTTTACTCTATATATGGTATCTTAGACTTAAAAGATTAGACTAAAGAAGAGACAACACCCGGAAGTCAGAGGTGGAGTAAGATTCTGAAATTACCAGCAGTTGGAAGTGAGACACAAATTTGAAATTCTCAACTACAGTGCTGGCATGTGGCCCGTGAGATGGAGGGGCTCAATTTGTGCACAAGAAGTGCAGAGATTTGGCATAAGGTGTTATCACATAATAGTGGCCTCATTCTTTTGAGTGAGGTTATTTGTCTTCAAGTTTTACCTGTGTATGTGTTAATTATGTCAGCAGTGACAACTATTGACTTGCATGAGCATGGTTTGGGACAGTAGGCATAGCAGATAGAAGCAGGAATGTTGTAGCATATTTTGGGGATGAAGAAAACTATCAGAAAACCATTTCTACATTCAGAGAGCTCTCTGTTTTCTCAGAGCAAGAAGCTTTCATGTTTGTGAGGACCATAGATGTTGTTCTAGGGAAGTCCGTCTTCCTAGGGATGGTACTTCTGGCTGTTATCCTAGTCCTTTACCAGCCATAGTTTTTGACTCCCCACAGCCTTTCCTCATTGTATGCCACACACTTGCCCTAAATCTTTTCCATGTAACCTACCTCCTTTGTTAAAAAGACATCATTGCATGGTTGAAAATACAGTGTGCTGCTGGGTTCAAATCCTAGATCCACCATCTACTTACTGGATATCCTTGAGTAAGTAATGTAAAAGCTCTTCATCTCAGTTTTCTTACATGTCAAATGGGAGTAAGTCCTAACTTTATGGAATTGCCATGGAATTAACTGAGATAATGTAAATGAATTAATGCATTTGTGGCACATGTGCTCAGCAAATATTATGATCATTGCTATTGTTATTATTATTATTTTATCCCCTCACTTTCCTCCTGGTCCCTCCTGCCCCTCCTCCTTTGTCTTTGATTTCTGAGTTCAGTTTTCAGTGGGTTTATTTGACCAGGCATGGCTCCCTGAGGGCAGAGAAAACTGACTTGCCATTTTGCTTGACTTTCCACATCCATGTGTTTACCACTGTATCCCTGTGCTTAGAATGTTTTCTGGAATAACAAATATTTATCAAGAAATATTATTTTTAATCTACAGTGACAAAAATCAGAGCAGTGGTTGCTTAGAGTGGGGAGGGTTGATAAGAAGTGGGTACAAGGGAATTTACTAGGGTAATAGAGATGCTGTATCTTGACTGAGTGTTGTTGCATGGGTGTGGATATTTTACAAAATGTATTACCCACTAAGATCTGTGCATTTTACTGTGTGAAAATTTTACTTCAATAAAAAATACAAAACTACCCCCCCAAAAAAAAGAAATATTATTTTATGTCTGTTCTGGAGGCTACATTGTTAATATGTCTTAACCTTAGCCAAGGCCTATGGAAAGGATTAGAATTATAAAGTATTCTTACACTGTGAGTGGGCCAAATTAAAATTTATGAATCAAACAAGGAACAGAGACACACAATGCAAGCTCTCAGGTAACCTTTAGAGGTTAGTTAGTCCCATCTCTC
This sequence comes from Macrotus californicus, assembly GCA_007922815.1. Taxonomy (NCBI): domain Eukaryota; kingdom Metazoa; phylum Chordata; class Mammalia; order Chiroptera; family Phyllostomidae; genus Macrotus; species Macrotus californicus. The sequence goes on along the minus strand of VMDR010024011.1, from coordinate 9,503 downwards.
ATCCAAATGGAGGTATTTCTTTTATAATATTTGTTTATTTAGCCACACAGTCATAATACTTACTGAGAAATCTGTGCCAAGCCCTGTAGTGGGCACTGTAGGTACCTGGTAAGAAAATAAGATTTGGACCTTGCCTTCATGGAGCTTACAGTGGAATGGGTGGGATCAATATTAATGAAATGATGACATAGATATGTAAATTTTACCATGAAGGAAACACCTAAGAAAAAGCAAGAGTAAATAGGGAGAATGGTTCTAGTTGGGTTGGGGTGCAGTTATGGAGTTTAAAGGGGCAGTTAGCTGGGATTGAAGATTTAATAGGCATTAACTGATTGAAGAAGGAAATGAGCTTTTAAAACAAAGGCAGAGATATGATGATGCATTTGAAGAACTGAAAGAAGCTCATTGTGGTTGGAGCCAAGAGAAACAGAGACAGGAATTAGAAATGATATTGAAAGGGTGGGTATAATTAAAAACCTAGTTCATTTCTTCCAACCCAAATGTCATGTATCCCACTTCTGAAAATGCAATGGATGGGAAGGAGGGGAAGAAGAGTTTATAGGGAGACCCTGAGGAGTACAATGCTTTTTACATTTTAATGCTCATATGAACCACCTGAGGGTCTTGTTAAAATGCAATGTCTGATTCAGTATGTCCAGGGTGAGGACTGCAAGTCTGCAGTCCTAAGAAACTCCCAGAGATGCTGGTTCTTCATGTCTATAGATCTCACTTTGAGTAGTGAGTACCAGATAAAACCGTAATAGTGGTGGGATGGAGAAAAAGGGATGGAGTCTAGAGAGATTAGGGTGCAAAAGCAAAAGGACACGGTGAAAATTAGATGAGGGATAGCAAAAGGAAGAGATATAAAGGATATCTTCTAAATTTCTGGCCTGTGTAATGAGCTTTGGGGAGTGCTAATCACTGTAGGACATGGGAAGATTACTCAGGTTGCACAGAAGCCCATTTTCTAGTCTATCATTGAATTTTGGAAGCACGTAACTTGTCTGGTTTCAAAGGTTCACAGCTGGAGAGGAATCTTGTCGCTGGGTCAGTCATACTTCAAGTTTCACCCATACCTCATTTATCCATAGATCCTATTTAGATGAGACTTCGGATTTTAGACTTTAGAGTTGATGCTGGAACTAGTTAGGACTTTTTGGGGTGGCCAGAGCAAGATGTTATGGACTGAATGTGGCTTCTCAAAGTTCATATGGTGAAGCTCTGATTCCTGATGTGGTAATGTTTGGGGGTGGAGTCTTTGAGAGGTATTAAGACAGTATTATATCATAATTTTGCTCCTGCAAATTGTTATCAATCAGTATTTTATCTTTGAGGTATATCCACATTTGATACCTGTAACTGCAGTTATTATTTGCTGTGTAGTAGTCTATGAGGAGCATACAACAATTTATATATTCATTCTGTGCTGATGAACTATTAGGTTATTCCCTCTCTTTTGCTGTTATAAGAAATGTTGCAATGTGAATTCTTATACATATCTCCTTTTGCACATACGCAAGTTTTTGTCAGGCAGACTGTTTAATTGGATATGAAATCAATTGAGTAGGTACTGGTCAGCATATGGAAAAATGAAATATTATAGCACAGGCAGTATTAGGCCCTGGCTGGTGTAGCCCAGTGGATTGAACACAGGCCTGCAAACCAAAGGTCACCAGTTTGATTCCCAGTCAGGGCACATGCCTGGGTTGTGGGCCAGGTCCCCAATTGGGGGCATATAAGGGGCAACCACACATTGATGTTTCTCTCCCTCTCTCCTTCCCTACCCTTCTCTCTAAAAAATAAATAAATAAAATCTTTTTAAAAAATGTGCTTAAAAAAAAGAATAGACAGTATTAGAGGACGTTGCAAGTAGCAAGGAGAAGTGCTGTTTAATGAAACTTGGGTTGAATTATATGTAGTTTATAAACACACCCACACATCAGGATCTTTTCTGAAAAATCTAAGCACATGAAATGCTTGTGGAAGGGAGCAAGTACAGACAAAGATGAAAGCAGATGCACTGGCTGGGCCGAGAGAGGAGCAAAGCCTTCCCAGTATGAGAAGAGGGAGGGAGAGGGAGGGTTGGATGGTAGCACATCTGTAGGTGGGAGAGAAAAACGTGTAGGGAGTTTTCTTTCGACATATTCTGCTTTCTCTATGGAGTAAGTTAAATGATAATGTGCTGAGAATTAGGATGCTAGTGAGAGAGATTTCTTGAGGAAAGTGGAAAAGGTTTGAAGTTGCAGCTGGAGAGACTAGAACAGAAAACTGATCAAGGAAGTGTAAAAGTTTGCTATGAAGGGTTGGAAGTTGGGGTTGAAAACTAGGAATTGTAGTGCTCTCCGGGGGGAAAGGATGGTTTTCCCCATCATTGTTTAGCAACCCAGGAGTAGAGAATGCAAAACTGTGTTAACCTAAAATGTATTAATCTAAAAGTTAAGTTTTTCTGAGCAAAATGACCGAAGATAGTGAATCAATGAAGATGTCAGTGTTCCTGAGAAAATGATGGAATTGGGAACTAAAAGGAGGATTAAGGACCAGTAAATAGATAGAAAAAGGGGGGTAAAAAAGAGAGAAGAGACTCAAGGTCTATTTCAAGGATCAGCAAACTGGCCCGGGGCCAAATCTGGCCCACTGCTTGTTTTTGCACATAAACCTTTATTGCAACACAGACTCACCCATCTGTTCACTCTTCATTACTGTTGTCCTCTGTGGCTGCTTTCATGCCACAGTGGAAGAGCTGGGTAGTTGCAACAGGAGATTGGCAAAGCCTAAAATATCTAGTATTTGGCTGTTTAGAGGCAGTTAGCTAAACCCTGGTCTACTGTACTTTCTCCATATTTCTCGCTGCAGTCGAAGTAGAAACATGGTGTCAAAGTGATGGGGGAGGGGGGTAGAGAGACGAGGTAAGAGAGGGGAGAGTGACACAGCTTCCAGGGGTTGCCAAGGCCCAGGGTCATCCCCACGGGAGTGAATTTGTGTCTCTGAAGTTCCTCATTGTTTTCCTCAAATAAAAGGCCCAGGAACATTAAATGGTTTGCCCATGTGGATATCAAATCACATAGGACGATGGCAGTTGGAGGGTTGGAGAGAAGTACGGTGAACCCAACACCAAAATCTTGGAAACAAGTAAACCCAACAAATGTTTGCTAAGGATTTGGAGCTAGAAACATGGAAGGATAGAAGGAAATACGGCCTGTTTGTATGAACTTTAAAGGAAGAGGGGAAAGTAAGGGCTTAAAGGTGGAAATGAGGAACAAGGAGGACAGTGACCCACTCCCAACCCTGAGAGAATATCAGCAGTGCTCACGAGGGCTCCAGGGAGGCAGAACCTTCAAGAGGAGAGCTGTATGTCATCTGGGGTCAGGAGGTAGAAGAAGCCCTGAGGACAGAGATTGAGGAAAGTGAGGAGGTTTTTAGATTTTTTTTCTTTTTACGATGGGATGAAAATGTACAATGATTTTAGAATGAGGTAAGCTTTGCGGATTTAGGTCAGAGGAGAAGGATAAGGGAGTGGTATAGGAATGCAAGTACAGAATAGACGGCAGGCTCTGCTTACCTTTGGAGGGCAAACAAGGGTTAGGCGGCAGCAATTACTTTAAAGAATTGGCACCAGCATTATTTGGTAGACAGAGAGGAACAGGACGCATCTCTCAATGCACTGTATTTCACAGATGCCTGGAGAGATGGCACCATGTGCAAACCCCAGCCAGGCGAGCAGGCAGGCGGTGGTATTAGTTAACGCCCAGTATTCCAACCAAGTGTGACAAATTGACTACGGGCCCAGGGGGAGAAGAAATCTCAGGCTTCTTCTGTGACTCCCAACACAGGGCGGCGGAGACCTGAAACTTCCATTCTACCTCCTGCATTTCTCTCCATTCTTTCTTCACATCCCTGGATTTGCCGCCATGGGCTCCTGGTAGGGCTCTTTTCCAGTCTCATCCCCCAGAGTTATTTACTATTTTTGCTCTCCAAAATGAAGGTTTTTTTCTTATTATATAAACCGTACATACTCACTGTAACATTAGTTCAGAGAGCGCAAAAGGCAAAATAAATAATATAAAATGATGTAAAATCCTATTATCTGAAGAGTACTACTATTAACATTCTAGTAGATGTCTTCACAGACTTTATGCAGAGATACATTTTTTTAATTTACTGGGACCATATTATATATGCTCTCTAAAGATATATTATTTTATAACACTATTTCGTGGAACTCTTTCTATTGATAAATTCTTATTTAAATCATTTTTAATACAGACTTAGTATTCTGTTATATGGATTTGCCATGATGTATCATCCAATTCCATATCATTGGATTGTGTTTATATTTATTTGCTACTACATATAGCAATATAACGAGCATTTTTTATATGAATGACTTTCATAGAACCAAAAATTTATCACGTCTTAATTTCTTGCTTGAAATTTTTTAGTGGCTCTCTAGCCTGTGACCTTCACGATTAAATCCAATTGTGTAGCATGACAAAGGAAGTCATTTCTAATCTGGTTTGGGCCTGCTTCCTCTCCATCCTGATTTCTCAATACAACCCTGTGCCTGCTACTGTGGTTGGAGCCCTGCCTGGGTGCCCCAGTTAGGCCTCCACCACAGAGTATACTCAGTGTGTGCTGCCTTGCTCATCTTCTCAGTGGTACTACACGAAGTACACTCCTTGAGGGAGTGTGGGCTTTATCTTCTGGGAAGAGCTGCATGTAGACACGCCATACATACTTGTTTGCATGAAGACTGAATGAAGGCACTCATGCTTTGTGTTTTCTTCCTTATTGTTATTTCCCTTTATGGTATTTTAACGAGTATTCTAATTTTGTCACAGTTTACGTTTTCTATTGATTTTGAATTCACTCATCCATTTATTCCATTTCACAAGAGCTGATCAAGCACCTGCTACGTACCAGGCATTGTCGTCAGTGCTGGAAAGCGGTGAACAAACCTCCTGGACCTTAGACTATAATGAGGAGACAGACAAGCAATACTAAGGCAAATAAGTGAGGTGTGCACGATGTTAGAGAGTGATGTGTGCTAAGAAGAAAAAATAAAGTGGGGAAGAGGGAGTGGAAGTGTGTGTCCAACGAGCTGGAGAGGAGTGTTGGTATTTTAGACCAGGTCGGGGGAGAGCCTGTCTCCTTCAGAGTGGGGAGAGCTAGTCACACAGTTTCTGAGGGGAGAGCATTCTAGGACTAGGAAGAGCAAGTGCAGGAATGTGCCAGACATGCCTGAGGCACAGCAAGGAGGCCAGTGTCCCCACGTCAGAGAGAACTACAGGAAGGGAAGTTGAGGTTGGACTAGGGACAGCAAGCAAAAAGCCAAGGCATCCTTAGAACTTTGGTCTGAAGAGAACAGCTATGGGGTCGGGGGAGGTCTGCCTTGTTAGAACGAACCTTCCATGCTACTGTGTTGAAAAGATGCCGAAGATGAACAGTTGTTTACTGGGATAGTTTAAAGGAAAAAAAGCCTGTTGTCTGGATCAGGAAGGTGACAGTAAATGATAAAATCGTGGATTTCTTTGAAGGTGCTTTGCTCATGGACTAGACAGGAGATGCGAGAGAAAGAGCAGAATCACAGATGACACCAAGGTTTCCAATCTCTCAAAATATAAAGACAATAAAAATTCCATTCTGTTTACCCAGCAATTACTGATGTTTGTCCCATTAGCCTAAGTTCAAACAGTACACTTAACCCACACTGGCTATGTTTAATTTAAATTGTCTGAGAGAGAATTCTGTGTATTTGAACATTTTTGTCTGTGTTTACATGGTGTCACTGTGAATTAAGGCGGTGCATTTGTGTATGTGTGTCTTACGAGAATCAGGCTTTATATTTAATAAGCACATCACGTATAACACCCAAAGCCAGTTTTAATATCTGTCATAAAAGTCTTGGACCATGGCGCTCTAGTCATAAAATTTTCCTGAATTTTGCAAGTGCATTTGCTTCCCACCTGGATCACTCCTCAATAAACGAGTCCAGGTGACTCTAAGTGAATTAATAAATAAAGCAAGCCTGCCTTTTACTCATAAGTTTTCTAGTGATTGCATTAATAGCTATAAATGGAAATAAAGTACTTATAATGATCTAGTTGTTTTCCATTTTGATTAAATTATTCGAAATAGTCTTATGGAATTATAAATCTTAAAATATAGGCTAATGTTAATAGATTTTCACTAGCAGGATTTTAAAATAATTTGAATATAATGTACTTAAAATTAATGATGAAATCATTTTAATACAGGGAGTATCATTTTTTAAAAATGAAAATGTGAAAGTTTCTTGCGCACTGTTAGATACAACTGGTATTAGCTCCCTTTCGCTCCCATTTAATAATTAAGGACTCATCTCTGGGAGACTGATGGTGGTGGAATTGGTTTTTACCTAGGGCGGTGCCTGCTCCATTCCATGGGGTGTTTTTATAATGATACTTGGAAGAGCACGAGATGCACCCATTTTCTAGATTTGATAGAACGTCTATTTTGTGCTTTTCAGGGGATGCTCCAGTTTTGGCTTTAAGCCCCAAGAAGTCAATATACAAGTTCAGTGACCCTTTTATGCGGTTCAGCAGCAAATTGCTTATAAAATATGTGCCAAAAAATTGAGGTACCAGTTACTGAGCTGAAAAGTGCAAGGTGCCCAGCAAAGGCCAGGCCCTTGAGATGACAGAAATCTCAGGCAGGAATGACAAATGCCAGGGCTTTCAGAGAAACAATATGCACTGCCGTTTATATTTTAAAATCTTTTTATAAACAGGAATAATTAGAAAATGGAAACCAGTTACATGTGCCAAAACAATGTCCACATTTAAAACTACTGATTAAGAATGTGATGTGGCTTCTCTAAGTGACCTTAGGTAAGGTCTGGGGGACCTTGGTTAAGTTTCTTTACTTTTTTACCTCTTCTACACAATATATTGAATGGGGATAATAACTATTGCTACCTGAATGGATTGTTGTGAGGATTAAATGAACAGTTTTAATGAAAAACTCTTAGGACAGTTCTGAGCATATTGTAAACTCTCTGTAATCATTAGCTATTATTATTATTGTGTAGCATGTAAATGGAACCCTTGAGTTTACATATGAATTCCTTATTAAGAAGAAACTGCATTAAAGTAAAAAAAGAAAATCACTTCAGAGGAACCCTTACCCTGGCTACTCTTAGTGTACTGTTTCATTGTCATCAGTGGGTGAGTAATATTCTGCCAGAAATGAGGTGGGGAGAATTTCTAAACTGCGTGTGAGATTTTCCAAGTGTCTGAGCTAAGAAATGTTGTATCAGTCTTAAAAACATATTAGAAAGTTAAGAAGGTGGCAAGTATTACAGTCATTTTTAGTTTGTTCTGAAGTGTGAGATAAACCTGATAACAGGCTCAGGTGGTGCCAGGATGAGCATTTATGATCACCATGGAAATGGGACCACGTTGTCTCTGCTTTTCAAATCCGCCATTCTTCCAACTGAACTCATTCAGCACGCCACAAAGGCTCTTTGTCTTCCTGTGGTATCATGCTTTCCTATCTACCATTATCACTAAGGAGTCTCTGGATTTTGTAGGCACAGATGTATATTCAGATCAAGAGTTCACATTGGAAAAGAGCAGAATTCGCATAGGGACAGAGAGTGCATGGCATGTGACATATTGAGGGTGGTAGTTTGAATTTGAGAGAAAGGATGAACAAGCTAGGGTGAATGAATGTGGTACAGTCAGGCATCGCAAAAGCTTTGTGGAAAGTATTCGTAGCATACCAGCAATGGAATGTGGGTTAGGTGGACCAAATGTGGCCTGTGAGGATGCAGTCAGCAAGTATATATTCATTATACAAGACTACATTTTGGAGTCCTAGGCTTAAGAACTTGAAGACTAATTACAAACAGAGAAGGGTCATTTAAAACAGACTTCCTTCCTAAGTAGGCTTCCTTCCAGTCAAGTCAGGCCATCTGAATCAGGCACTTTTTGAAAGTTTCTTTGCCTGAAGTGTTAACTTTTGGTGAGAGGTGGCTTATTTTCTCCTCATTGACCGTTAGAAGTAATTCTTTCTTCCTTATTTATTTTTAAAATTAATTTAATGCTAATTATAGAATTTCCCTCTTTATATATAGACTTTTATATATTCATTTACTCAGTGCCTTCATCTGACCACAGAGGATATGGTGTATGAAAGTGTAGAAGACTCTATAAATCTGTAGCCATCTGTAGGAAAATTATACAAAACACCTCCCTGTTCAAGTAGACCAGGGTTGCCCTGTGGGCATTCAGATGCAACACACCATTTCATATCCACCCCCTTGTATATATTCTGAATCTTTTGTTAAAAGCAGGAATTAATAAATCATGTGAGAAATTATTATTCTGTATATTTGCAGTATTTCCATGGATATTTAAAAATAATTGCATAGCCAAAATCCAAACTATGACTACTCTGTAACATGGACAAATATGCCTACAATGGCATGTATCACCGATGCCAGAAGTATTTCAGCACATGACGGTGTTCAGTCTTTGTTTCTGAAGTGCGAGAATAGAACCTAGAGCCCTTCGATTGGGGGCCTTTCCTGAAGTGTATAATTGTAACTTATAAAATGTTTTTGAAAAACATATTATTGAAAATTGTCTCCTCCGTGGGGCAAGGGGAGAATAGGATGGTAGTGGGTATTGAGTTTCAGCTCAGGTAGATATAAAGTTCTGGACATGAATGGCAGTAATGTTTGCATAACAATGCGAGTATATTTAATGCCACTGTACATTTAAAAATGATTAAAATGTAAATTTTATGTATATTTTACCAAAAGAAAAAAAATGTCTTCTCCAAACCTAAAGGACTTTCTAGCATATTTATAATGTTATTTGATATTATTTCATGTATTAAATCTAAGTCAAATATGAATATGCAAGTAAAAAGCGCATTAACATAAAACATTGGTCAAACTTCAGTCCAGGGAAAGTATTTAAATAAACCGGTGTTGGGGTTGAGAAGAAAATCGCTAAAGCATTAGCTATCAGGGATTGTAAAGATGACCTCTTGGTTTTATTCTTATCTTGGTGATTTTGTAGTTAAATGCAATGGTTTTTAGCTCCACTGAAAAGTTTTGAGTTGACTTTTTATTGACTTTAGTCAAAGAAAGGGGAGATTTTTCAATAAATACCATAAACATTAAACCTCTGGTATTTAGAACTTGTACTACATTGAATTTCGGGTGTTATGTGCAGAATAAAGTGATGTTATTATGATCACTCTTCAGTTCTCCATATTTCCAGTTTAATAGCATAATAATAGTATGATTGGTATTTACCAGCCTGAGTTATAAATATGTAACATTCACTTCTAGATAATATATTGCACTGTTCTTTCATGAGGAAGTAGTTGCCCTTGATGTAAAAATGGATATTTGATTTGAGTAAATGATTCTGGAATTTATGTGATACTCTAAGTTATCCTGTCCTATCAGATGCTAAAATGCTTGCGTGAGGTGTCAGAGTGGATAAATAATA
>VMDR010024010.1:0-15275 GCA_007922815.1 Macrotus californicus | reverse complement strand
TGTGAGAGGAATTTGTGGGTTAATAAATATGTTAACTATGCTGGGAGCTACATGGTGTAAACACATCTCAAATTCATTCAACCTTATACTTAACATAGGTACAGTTTATTATACTTCAATGTAGTTTAACAGATGGAAAGAATTAATCAAATAATATGCAGCATAGTAGCTGGCAAATAGTGTTAATAAATATTTATTAGTTTAATCAGTGCCTTAGCTTTAAAAAAGAAAAAAAAATCTTCCTTATGAGACAAGAGTCTTTCAAGTATTTTGTTCTAAAAGTTTTGGGTACAAAATATCACACATCCTATGTTGTGTTATTCTTACAATATAGAGAATTATACAGACCAGAAGAAAAAGAAGAGTCAGGAAAGTTGCCAGAACAATTCTAATTCAAATTTCCTTGAGAAATGCTACCTACCAAAGGCATTAAGAATAATGTTCGGTTCACTCTGTACCCCTGGCACAGGTCAGCACACAATAAGGCTGATGAATTTTAGTTAATGAACGAACAAACGATAGACCATACAGCTAATATTAACTTCGGATTTAGCAAAGCCAAGCCTAGTTAGGCTGAATTCCCAACCCCGGTTGGGGCATGCCTCCAAGGCTTTGATCCATTTGGCTGTGCTCCTCATTCTTCTTGTCTCTGACAACGTACAAGCGAGGGCAAGGCCTACTTTTCCTCTGGGAGATTGTCATAGCCTATTTTATAGGGTCCCTAAAGAGTATTAATATACCACATTTGTCCTTGTGCCCAGCTTGCTCTGAGTAATAACTTTTCAGATTTAGAGCAGACCTCAGAGATTAGTTCAACTCCTTTATTTACAGATAAAATTCTTGACCTCAAAAAGTGACTTGCATGGGATGACACAGAATGTGGATAAAAAAAAATCCAATTCTATTAAATTCCTAATTTCCTTTATTTTTACTGGCCAAAACAGCAATGAAGAAAAAAATCTACCATCATTTAGAAAGAGAGAGAGGATGAAGAGGAGTGAAGGGAAGAAGAAAGGAAAGAGAAGGGGGTAAAAGAGAAGCAAACAAGCAAATTCCTCTTCCACTTGCCAAAGCCCTTTCTCAAAGAGAGTCCAAGGCCCAGGGACAGGAGTGCCATGGCCACACACGAGTCTAGCTTTCACACGCTTTACTTGCTTCCAGCTGCTTTTCTTTCAGAGGAGTCCAAATCCCTTTCAGTCCTGCGTGACTGTGCTAATTAATTGTTAACTTGAGCCTTCCATTAACAATCGGCGGGACTGGAGGCCAGAAGAGGAGTAGTGAAATATTAAAAAGCCCTAAGCCTGGGACACAAGCTGATCAGCCCCAGGAGGCAGAAAAACTGTTTCCCCTGGTGCCAAGGGGCTGAATTATGGAAACCGAGTTTTGCCGCATTCCTTTTGAAACTCTCCTCGGACTTGTTTGCATTTTCAAAGACCAGACATCAAAGAATCAGGGCCCACCTGATCAGTGCCACTGGGGATCATCCAGCCCCTTATCATGCGTACTCACTGTGCCTTGAGAATGACATGATCATTTCCAAACGGGGCCAAGATTCATCAGAATAAGTGAAAATCTTGCAGTGAAGTTGATCCAATGTCACTCTTTGTATGTAACTAAAGTACAGTTGAATCCAGGAAAGACCAACTAAATGGGTTCGAACGTGGTCACTCTGTAACCAATGGTTCACATTACTAAATGACAATGAATTGAGTTTGATTAACTAGGAATATCATTTATCTTCTTGCTGGCTGATAAGCTATGGGTCAGAAGGAATTTGGGCAGAGGGAGGAAAACAGAAAATGACTTAGCAAGACAGTGATGTTCTTTGTTCTCATTGACTCACATGTTTTGAAAATTGTGTTGGGGACTGAGGGAGATATTTCAATAATATTAAAATGTTGACTTGGGTGAATCATTGTTCTCTGCATGTTTTTAAAAACCAGTGGGTGGAAATATACAATGTGCCTCTTGCCAGAGACAAAAGACTTAGGAGAGAGAACTTTGTATGCCTCGCTTGTTTTAAAAAGAAAGAGAAAAACATGTTAAAGAGGCCCTTATGCAAGTATGTGTTATATTCTCAAAAAAGGTTTCTGTAGGAATTTTAATCTCCCCTTTGACAATAACTCTCTAATTATTTTCTGAGTCTATGGTTAAGTATCCAGTGAAAGAAAGGTAGTTTATTTTTCAAGTGGTGATGGATTCACTTTGATTTGGGGCACTGCAATAGAGGTGTGCAATTTTGTTTATAAAAAAAAAATCAATCCAATGACTGAAAGCCACAAGAAATCCTAGGAAACATTTCGGAGAAAAAGTATCATCTTTAAAGCATTGTACATATTAGCCTCTGGGAAATAGGTCATTACTTCTTTACTGGGCCCAAGGCTTTGTCATACAATGTATGTCGGGACCTGTTTTAATTGCTTTATGTAGAGTAAATCATTTAATTTTCATAATATCGCAATAAGGAAAGGAGCATTATTATTCCCATTTTACAGAGCACGGTGAGCCTTACTGTGTATAATATACTTGCTCAAGTTGCATAGCTAGTAGGGATTGGAATTGGGATTCAGACCAGCCTGACTGGCTCCAGAGTCCAAATTCTTAATGTAGTCTTTTCCCAAAGTCATTTGGACAGATTGGGAAAGTAGGTTGGAAAGAAAGGTGCTCTGTGCATTGATGCATTCTGAGTCCTAAATGCTGATGGTATCTTCAGAATCACTCAGAGATGTGGATTACGAAGTGCTTGGGCTCATGTGTACCCATCAGTAAAATGAGATCTAACACCTATGCTATAATAACCACTGAGATTAAACAGTTTAACATTCGTGCAAAGTGCCTGAAACTTACCAAATCTTTGCTGTAGGTTGTACGCCTATGAGATGACAGCACTACAAAGACAAGTAAGACGCTTCCCTGAGGGCCTTGGTTTCAAAGTGAGATCCTCGGATCAGTCTCCCAGCCTCTCGCCATCTCAGGCATGACCTTGGACCTACAAAATCAAAATCGACATGTTAAGACCATTCCCAGGGATTCATGTGCATGTGAATGTTTGAGAAGTTCTATATGATTCATGGCCGGCCAGTTTGTTTCCCCTGTTCTCTCTAACCTTGTGTACGATGACCTCTCAAACAAGGTTCTCTGGCAAAGTCCCAATTTTAACTACTTCTTCCTTTGGTCAGACAATGAGCATGTCAGACTGGGTGTTCTGTTCTTACATTTAGAAAAAATATGCATGTTTTGTGGCTCAGCATTTTCCAATTTTTCTATGCTACACAAATGCCTTTCATCTTGACTAATAACTTCAACATCTGCTCCCTCTGTCTAGTTCTGCTTGTCCACATTCCTGAGGCGTTGTGCTGGAGGCAGGCTGCCGGATGGGGGGCCAGATCTCATGAAGGAATGACACAATGCAGCATTCTTTGCACTGCTCCTCTCCCCTCCCAGAGCGCCTGAAGAGGACAGGGAAGACTCAAATCAAATACACAGTGTCAAAAGCTAAAAATTAGCCCAAACTTGAAGTACCTGTTCATATAATTTTTGAAAAGGTTTTCTTTATTTCTTTTTAGAGAGACAGGAAGGGAGGGAAAAAAAGAAGGAGAAAAACATCCAGGTGAGAGAGAAACATTGACCAACTTCCTCTTGCACGCAACCTGACCAGGGACCGAACCTGCAACCCAGGCATGAGCCCTGACTGGGAACCCTTAGCTTTGTGGTACAACACTCCAACCAACTGAGCCACACCAGTCAGGGCCTGTTGATATCATTTTTAAAATATATAGTTGACTAAGGAAATTAAGAGGCAAAAAAAGGAGCCATAGAAACAGAAACACAACGTGGGAAGAGATCTTGGGATCGTCAGAGAAAGGGCTCCAACAGGCACAGTTTCTTAGGAAAAGGAAACAAATGCTATTTCTTGGTAGATGATGACGTAAATCAGAACCAAACAAAAACCACAAGGTATTTTTTGAAGGTAAAATTGTCTCATTGATGGGGCTGCATTTGGGGTAGCTTAGTAAAAGAGAATATCTGAAAATTATTCTTGGCAACAAATTGCAGTGAATGGCATGTCCACACAAATGCACCAAGTCCCACACCCTACATGTGCCCCATTCCCCCTCTTGTACCTTTAAAGTACATCTAAACAGGGCAGTTGGATGTGCAAAAACCACTTGTCTGGGAGTCAGAAAACCTTCATTTATATTTGTGGTGCTGCCTTTACCTAGCATTTAACTGCTAGATCTCAGTGTTGTCATCTCTTAAATGTGACAGTGTGACAGTTGATCTCCAAGATTCCTCCAGTTCTAAGCTTCTTAGACTGACAGAGTTCCCAGTCATTTTTTGTGCAGGGTGCCCCATGCCTAGGAGCCAGGAGTGCTTCTTGTGCACAAGCCACACCGGTCGTCCACTTCTGCTCATGTTTCTGCTCAGTATTCAGCACATAGCACATTACCAGCACAGTTCTTTGTATTTTTAGTTTGTTAAAACCAACAGGGAGGGAGAGAGGGAATCTGTCAAGTCTTTGGGAGGAAAGAGAGAATTGGCATTAGGAGTAGAGAATGAGGGGAGAAAAGAAGGAGTAGGGACATTCTCAAGACGTTTGCCCTTGATCAGGGAACAGGATCACCTTTGAGGAGGGAGCAAAGAAAGGGAGGTGGGGAGGAAGGAGAGGGAGGAAGGTCCCACAGTGGCAAAGAGCAGAGGCATGGAATGCAGAGTCAGGAGGATGGCCAGCTCTAGGTGCCCAGTAAAGGGAGCAGCCATTTAATTTCTTCTACCTTCATTGCCATTCTACAGCAAATTTCTCAAAACTCTCAAAGACAGCTGTTGTTAGAAGACAGTGACTCAAGCAATGTTGCTTAATACAGACCAAATTGGCTTTTCACGGCTGATGTTCTGTTTAGTGAAATGGTCCAATTTTGCTTTTGAAGAGAGTGCCAACATCCCTTCTCCTTCCCCAGAAAATTTGCTGTTTTCATTTGATATCTTGAATAGTCCTTGCTGATACAAAAGGCAAAGTTCATGTTTGTTTAAGAAAAGTGCTTATTTCATGTGGTTTGACACAAGAGCAGTATTGTAGCTGGAAGCCTACAGCCTTCATTGATTTCAAGGAAACCTGGTGCTATTGACAAAATGTTTCCTGCTGTGCTCTGTAGAGATGAGAAATGCAACTGAACACAGGATACATCAGCATCTATCAAGGGAGCAGGTGGCAAGGAAACTGAAATTTGGTGGGAGAGCCAAGATCTGAGTTTCAGCCCAGGCTTTGACGAAGTTATTGTTTGATCTTGAGAAAGTCAAGCTCTCTGAGCATCAGTTTCCATGCAAAGAGATGAAGAAATATCAAGACTTATTTTCTCAAGGATGTTGTAAGTTCCCATCAATCTCCTTAGAAATACACAGTTTCAGTACCATTGACTTTCTCCTTTCTGACATTTTCCATCATATAAGAAAAAATACTTTCCATTTACTTTTCAAAGGCTTCAAAATTGCTTTACCTTGATATGCCACCTTCAATTCAACTTGAAGAAAATCAAATACATTTCAATAATATAAGGAGAAATCTTACTGCATAGGAAATTTAAAAAACCACTTTGAAATTTAACTTGGTCTTCAAGAGAGAGACTAATCAGAATTGAAATAAAGGCTACATTATAGAACATCAGAGAGAGAAAATTGGTTTCTTTTATATTACACTGTAACTAGGATTTGTCCAATAGAATATTCAACTGGCATAACCATTTTGTGTATATACTGGCACTTACAAAATATTTAAACTTACACGACTTTCTTTAAATCTTTGTTTACATGATAATTTTACTTAGCAAATCTTTTTTTTTTCCAGAGTAAAAGCAGCAGAAGAATAGCAGGCTGTAGTTTTGGAAATTATTACAATTTTTGAGTGTGGAGTTTAAATTTCTAATGTTTCTCATGAAACCCTATAGTTAGAGTAGGAAGACATCTCAGACAATGTTTTCCTCAAACCTTCATTTCACAAACCAAAGAATTTTAACCCATGAAGCTGAGTGAATTGCCTTCAGTTACAGGAACAATTAGTGGAAGTGTCACAATTTGAATTCACTGTTCATTAGACCACCCACTCTTTCTCATTAAAAGATGTTCATTATTGCCAGTGAGAAAAATTGGTATTTCCAGTTCTAAGGTGGGTTGAGGATTACAATGGTCATAGTCGATTATTGACATCAACCAGAATTGTGGTGTAGGTTATTTTGCATTGGTCAAGGTTCAAACTGAATAAAAATTGTCTAACAATGAAAAGAGGATCATAGGGAGACATCTTTGACTCTTATTCTCATTGCTTGCTACTCCTTCCCTTCCCAAACTAACAATGTAAACATTTTCATCTGGGACCCCTGCTTGCTGTTCCCATAATATAGGAAACATCTCCTCCAGCTTGCTACTTTCAGCTTCTCCCTTATCACCCAGGACCTTCAGCATCCCACTCTTTTGTTGGAGTCACACTCTTCCAGATCCCCTTCTCAGCAGAAGTTCACTTTAGGATGACCCTAGGCAGTTCTGTTCTAGGGATCTGGATCTGGTGGAAGGAAATCATGCATCTCTGGATTACATTCAGTACTATAGCTCTTTCCAAATCCAGCCTTCTCCCTCTTTGCTTGGTCAGCTCCAACCAGTCTCTCCTGGTTCTTAAAGACTGGTGTGGAGACATTAATTTAAGACTCACATATAAATGTAAAATGTTTAATTTGTGCTATAAAGAGAAATATAATGAGATATGAAAGGAAGATGCTCAGGGCAAGGGGATTCGGGAAATGTTTTGAGTTTAGGCTGATTTAGCTAAAATCTAAAGGATAAGGAAGAATTGGGGGAAAGAACATTCTAGTCAGAGAGAACAATGTTTACAGAAGTTCACTTATAATAATGTGAGAATGTGATAGCCTAAGTGAACCATAATGGATTAAGGTGATAGCGGGGGAGATGGACAGAAGTCAGTGATGACACAGACAGAGGAAAAACTCCTGGGTCTTGGAATGGATGAGACATACAAGGGAGAGGGAGGCATCAAGCTTCTTCAAAGATTCTGGAATATAAACAGGTTAAATGGTGACACACTTCATAAGAAAGTAAAAAGTGATCCCCAACATTTTTAAACTATTATTTATTTTTTAAAAGTGTACGCTGAGACTATGCCTCATCCTTTGTATGGCTGTGGTATATGTTTATATATTTATATTTTATATATTTATATTCTCCTAGTGTTGGAGAGCAGACAGGGATTGACAATATTTGAGCTTTCTTACTGTGACTTATGTTTGCTCTTGCATCCCACAGGAATGCTGCAGCTTTGAGTAACAGAAACTTGAGAAGCGGTGACTTTATTAAGTAAGGGCTAGTCATTCCACATAGTAAGAAGTCTTGAAAAAGCTACTCTAGGTCAGCTCTAGCTTCTCAAAAATTTCATAAAACGCAGGAGCCTTCTAGTTTCCTTCTGTACCAACCTTAGTGTGTGCTTTCATACTCATGGTCCCCAATGGCTGCTCCATCTCCAGGAATTACATCTTCTTCTAAAACAGGAAAAAAGAGTTAGGATCAAAAGCTCTGTTGCTGTAGCTGGGAAGAAAAGCCTTTCTCAGGAGTTTCCATATGCAATCAATCCACTGAAAAATGAAAGGCAGAGAGAAGAGGATTTGGAAAGGCATTAGCTTAGCCAGCCAACAGTTCCTGCCACAGTTCTTTTGCATACTTAATTTGATCTTTAGTATCTTCCCAGTACGTAATTGAAAATTGAAGCTTTGAAATTGAAAGTAAGTTGCTTGAAGTCAACCAGCAAAATAAGTCATAGAGTTGGGGTTCAAAGTCAGTACTCTTCAACCCCAAGACCCACATGCTTCCAATCACTCCACACTATACTTTGTCACACATTAAAAAATTATAGATAAAAAATGAACAATTTAAATTATAGTGTATGGAGACCATTTGAAGGTATAGTCATGATAGTATGTGATTTTTCCCATGGCCTAAGTACATACATATATATGAAGTAAAATGCATAATGACTGAAAATCTCTCAATGAGGTTAAAAGGTAACTTTGATGGCATCTATTTTCACCAGTTTTCTTTCATAGTAAAATTTTATGGGAGAGAGACATCACTTAAAAAAAAAGAAAGAAAAAGAAAAGTATAGTAAGAGGAGGTAAAAAAAAAATAACAACCATGTTTAGAACCAATGGACAATTCCTAGAAGAACATAAATTGCTAAATAATAATAATAATAATAATAATAATAATAAATGTGAGGAAAATTGGAAATTGACAAGAAAAAGTAAACTGCTAAGTGGGAGAACAAGTAGATCTTTATTTCTCCCGTCTTGTGCCCTTTCAGAACCTGTTTTTCTTAAAAAATGGGTAAAGGACCTGAACAGACACTTCTCCATGGAGGATGTACAGAGGGCCCAGAGACATATGAAAAGATGCTCAGCATCACTAGCCATCAGAGAGATGCAAATTAAAACCACAATAAGATACGACTTCACACCAGTCAGAATGGCCATCGTAACCAAATCAACAAATAACAAGTGTTGGAGAGGATGTGCAGAAAAGGGAACCCTAGTGCACTCTTGGTGGGAATGCAGACTGGTGCAGCCACTGTGGAAAACAGTATGGAATTTCCTCAGAAAACTAAAAGTGGAAGTGTCTTTTGACCCAGCAATTTCACTTCTGGGATTATACCCTAAGAATCTTGAAACACCAATCCAAAAGAACCTATGCACCCCAATGTTCATAGCAGCATAATTTACAATAGCCAAGTGTTGGAAGCAACCTAAGTGCCCATCAGTAAATGGGTGGATCAGGAAACTATGGTGCATTTACACAATGGAATACTATGCTGCAGAAAGAAAGAAGGAGCTCCAACCCTTCACGACAGCATGGATGGATCTGGAGAGCATTATGCTAAG
This sequence comes from Macrotus californicus, assembly GCA_007922815.1. Classification (NCBI taxonomy): domain Eukaryota; kingdom Metazoa; phylum Chordata; class Mammalia; order Chiroptera; family Phyllostomidae; genus Macrotus; species Macrotus californicus. The sequence goes on along the minus strand of VMDR010024010.1, from coordinate 6,342 downwards.
TGAAATAAGCCAGGCAGTGAAAGACAAATACCATATGATCTCACCTATAAGTGGAATCTAATCAACAAAACAAACAAGCAAGTAAAATATAACTAGAGACATTGAAGTAAAGAACAAACTGACAATAACCAGAGGGGTTGGGGAGGGGATAAAGGGGGAAAAAGGGGAAGGGTCATCAAGGAACATTTATAAAGGACACATGGACAAAGCCAAAGGAGGGTAGGATCGAGGGTGAGGTGGCGATGGGTGGGGCCAGGGTGGAGTGTTGGTGGGAAAATGGAGACAACTGTACTTGAACAACAGTAAAAAAAATCTAAAAAATCAAGAAAAAAAAAGAACTTGTCTTTCTTCTCAAGTGTATAGTAACTGGGAATTGCATGTAGTTGCTTTATATAAAACCCAAAAAGTGTTAATCACATTGTCAAGTTAATGTCTGATTTGAATTCATATTTTGAAAGTTAAAATTATCATGTACATTCTTTACCTGATTACATTTGTGGTTCAAATTAGAGGAAATACTTTGCCCATATCCCAGCTGCCAACTGTTGACATCCCTGCAGGAAGAAAAAAATAATTGGGAATAACCCATTTTGCCTTGCTTCAGTTTTTGTAAATGAAAACATTACCAAGTAAGAGAAAGGATAAGATGAGAGATTCACCAATCATTATCCAAAACAAGTTGGATTCAGTTGGGATGGAATATTTCCTTCTATAAATCTGTGAAAGGCTAAAGCTCAGTCTACTTAGGAGGCTGCCCAAATACTCACCTCAGGAAAACAAAGCTTTTGTCAGTGAAAACAGAAACTTCTAATACAGTGCTGAAAATATTTACAAGTAAATTTCTGTTACAGCAAATACCATTTCAAAAAATAATTCTGTCAATAAACTTTTTTTCCTTTTTAAAGTTCTATTCTGTGAGGAAAGTGAGAAGGGAACTAACATTTGTTCGAGTTCTTGACTTGTTCCAGCACTGCAAATCCTAGTATATTCCTTGTTTATAGATGAGAAAATTGAGTCTTAGGTCATGTGACTTGTTCCAAGTTATATGACTCATCAGCAGTAGAACTGAAAATTGAATAAAGTTCTAGAGGACGCCAAACCATTTTGTATAAACCAGCCCAGTAGAGTTCACACCTTTCATTGGAAGAGATGGAGAAATAAATGTTGGATTGATGAGGGTGAATTTGTGGGGTAGGGAGACTAGGAACTTGCCTTAAGATTGATGGTCAGAGATTTCTGGATGGAGGTCAGGATTCTAGACAGTTCTGAACTGTTTTCTCAGTCCCTGACTCCACTTTTCTCTCCACCTCAGTCTGTTTTGTTTTTTTTTTAATCTTTTTAGACAATGGTTCTCACTATTGCTTAGATTCTTCTAATGTTATTTGCACATATACACATATATATGTGATATAATTGTCACATGGGAAAGCAAAATAATGTATTAGATACGGAGTTATATTTTGGCTTAGACCTAAATCTGTAACTTATAGTGACATATTAGGCAAATCACATCACCTAATTTTGTCTCCTCTATCCTCAAAAACAAAGGACATATATTAATTAATTATATGATAGTGTCTAGTTTTATGCCCAGCACATGGCAGTAGGTACTTAGAACAATATTATTTTCTCCCTCCTCAAGGATGTCCTTTTTCATGCAATAGTCAAGGTTCATTTGGTTACAAGTGGTGGAAAAACAGAACAGCTCAAACTAAATGAAGCAAAACAAGGAGCTTCATTGGTTAGCTGTTCCTAGTGCTTGACACAAAAGTCCCTCCAAGGGTCTACCTGCTCCCAGGCATTCATCTCAATTCAAATTCTTTGCTTATTTCCCTTAACTCAATTTCCTTCTTTTCATCCTCAACTCTACCTCTGGAACTCCCATTTCACCATAAACAAACAAAATAGAACAATTTTAAACTCTTCATGTTATATTCCTCTCGCCATCTCATTTAAATAAAACATGGCATGCCCCAGGAAACTCCATTCCCCAAAGTGCCTTCTTTCCTGCAAAGCAGGAGAAGATCACTCAGAAGCATCCTCACTCTGACCTGAGGAAACGTAAAAGTCAGTTCCTCTCCTATAGTCATGTCTCCATCGAGCTTTCTCACTAAGCTCCTTCAAAAACCTCACTGCTTACCAGAACCTCTAATATATAGGCATTTGTTATTCTTTCATATACTTGAGTCCCACCTGGTTTTCACTTTCTTCCCTATATGGTTCAGAATGCAAAATATCTGTGTCAATTATGACATTGAGTGGATTCATTTTATACCTCCAGAGTCATTCGCTACCCTTCTCCATTTTTGTCTAGTTCTCAGTCTGCATGAGCCACATAAAATATAACTAAAAATACTGGTAAAAAGACTAATGCTAAATGTTAAATTATTTCTTGATAGAGCTAAGATTTTTTAAAAGTGGAATTTAGAATTACTGACAAGAATATAAGCATTATATACACTGGTGATGTAGAAATTATTACAACTAAAAAAGTGGAGAGAAAGTAGAAAAGACATTGAAGGTTGAATAATTTTGCTGATGCCTCATCTCTAATAGCTGAATATCAAAGGATATTATATAAAGCCAACAATTCAAATAATTAACCTACAAGAATAATTAATAGTGCAGAATCAAGTTGGAAGAATGGATATTGTTGACTAAAACAGGATGACCTTGTACATGGATAGACAGCTGACCCATGGACCAGAATAGAAAGTGCATAAACAGACCCAAATATGGACCAGAACTCAGTAGATGGTAGAAGTGGACCCACAAAGACCTGACAAAAAGCTAGACCATCCAACAAACACTGTCCAGGCAACTGGAGAGTTCTCTGGATCCGCAGAGTGATCAATGCAGAGAGGACACTGTACCAGGATGAACTCCACATGCATCAAAGCATTAAGTGTTTTTTTTAAAAGATACTCCCATAACTTTAAAAAATCAAGATGTTATAATAGCCAAGGGTAATAAATTCTAGTAAATAAATATTAAAAGTTCTTGCATGTCAAAAAATATCACAGAAAATCAAAGGCAAATATCATGACAGGGAAAAAAATTTTGTTACTTAATCCCAAGAGGCTAATCTCTCCAATATTGAAAAATTGAGGAGAAAATAACTAACAATCCAAGAGAAAAATGGACAATGTATGTGGTTAACAGTTCATAGGAATGGGCATAAAAAAATGACTCTCAAGGAAAGATGCTTAACTTACTCATTATGCAAGCAGGGCAAATTGAAATTACAGTGGTATACATTTCTTGACTTATAAAAATGGCAAAAATCCAAATTTTTTATTATCCGTCCTGTTGTAAGACTCTAGGGGGAAGACACTCATACACCGTTGTGCAGAATTTTAAATGGCATCACTCTTATGAAGGGCAACTTTAAACTCTGTCATGATTATAAATGTGTACGGGCCTATACTTTATCGCAGCAATTCCCCTTTTAAGAATTAATGTTACAGTTACTTCTACACATGTAACATAATGCAAGTATGAGGTTACTTATTATACATGGGCTGTGGTGGTAACAATTAAGGACATTATAAATATAATCAGTAAGAAACTGGGTAAAAATTTCTTTTTTATTGCATGTGTACCATGTAATACAACACAGCTATTTAAAGATCGAGAAAATGTTCTTTATATGATGAATGTGATATGTTCTGTTTGCTCCCCTCACCCAGGGGTTGGCAAACTACAGCTTGCAGATCAAATCTGACCTCCTGCCTCATTTCATAAACCCAGTTTTATTGGAACATAGCCACACCCATTCATTTACATATAGTATATATCTGTTTTTGTGCTGACAGAGTTGATTGGTTACAACAGAAACAATATGACTCACGAAGCATCAAATATTCACTACCTGGCTCTTTACAGATAATATGCCCACCCCTGCCTAATCCACCTTCTGCCTCTCCAGACCCTGCTCTGCCCCTATGGGTCTGCCTCTACAGACTGTACCCTGACCTCCACTGCTCCTGGCTTCTTACTGGGTTCCAGACACTAAGAGCCACCAGCAACAGATCCCACCTTCCTGGGCTGTGGTTCGGTGTCATTTTATTTTTCTAGTGTTACAAAAAAATATTTTTCTTCATTTTTATGGTGTCACAACTTTTCATGCATCTTTTCAGTATTAGGGCAAAGGGAGTGTTATGTGGCCTGAGGAAAACAGGACACAGGCATGAGGAATAGGAAGGTGATATTTCACTATATTTTTAAAAGAACTTTATTTTTAGAGCAATTTTAGGTTCTCAGTAAAATTGAATGGAAAAAAAGAAAGAGGTCCCATAGACACCCTGACCTCACACATACAGAAGCTCATCCTGGTCAACATCCTGCATCACAGTGTTATGTTTGTCATAACTGGTGAACATACCCTGACACATCACTATCACTCACAGCCCATAATTTATATTAGGGTACACTCTAGAATTTGTTTCATTGTATTTTATTAATTTTTTTACAGATTTTATTTATTTTACTTTTAGAGAGAGGTGAGGGGAGGGAGAAAGAGAGGGAGAGAAACATCAATGTGTGGTTGCCTCTCGCATACCCCCAACTGGGGACCTGACCTGCAGCCCAGGCATGTGCCCTGACTGGAAATTGAACCGGTGACCCTTTGGTTTGCAGGCCTCCTTGGAGAGGAGTCTTTGAGCAGGAGTGCTCTTGGACCCTGCCACCCCAAGGTTGGAACCCTGTTGATAAAAACCTGTTTCCTTTAACACTAATTAATGTTTCCTTTAACACTATTTGTTGGTTCATATGTCAAGGCACCAGGTGGCACAGTCCCAGTTTGCTTGGTTACAATAACATAAAATGAAAGAACCTCACTTAATTTTGAGATCAGCAGTCTTCCCTGAGGAAGTGATTTCTAAACCGAGGTACAACTTTCTATGGAAGGAAAGAACACAGTGTATCCAGGGATTTCTTCTATGTATGTAGTAGACTGGGTTAGGTGAGCATACATACATACCTGCCAGTCAATTTCTGGATGACCTACATCTTAATTCACACTGGGAAATAAAGATATTTCCTTAGTTAAATTGGTTGCTCCTTTGATTGAAATTTTAAAATAATTCTGATGGTAATTTACATAGATAGCATCCTATGTAAAGTCCATTTAACATGTAATTCATAGACATTATAGCAAAGAGTTGAGTCAGGAAGGCCAAAATGTTACAAGATGTCATTGATTGGGTAAATTTTATCAGAAAATACCATTAAAACAGAGTAAAATATTAATAGTGTTTGTGAATAATTGGGGACTGACTATGTACATCTATTTCCTATCCAGAGATCTGATTATTTCCGGGAGTCTAGTATAACAACAGCATGGAGTCTGGAGCCATACTGTTTGGGTACAATCCTGGTTATGCTGTTTAACAGCGGTAGCAAACACTGATGATGTCCCACTTAGATCTACTTGGTTCTTTTGGAAAGGTTCTGTGTATATATCCTTCGGGTTCTACCTGCTTTCCTTTTAAAGATATACCTGTAGTTCCCTTCAGAGGACTGCTCTTGGAAGGTACAAAAGCCTCTTGCCAAAACCGGTAGAAAGCTTGCCTGAGAATTTATCCCTCTAGTGTGGGATGATCCTTACTGACTGAATCAGATTGTAAAAACCCAGATGTATTGCCTTGAAGTTGGACAATTATATTCAAATGCTCATGAGATCCCCTGACAATCAGGTTAAAACTGAGACTTTCCTGAAGCTGTACCCTTGCTTAGCTTCTTTCCTTATCTTTTCTGCTTCCCCCATTCTCTTACCCATTAAGCCTTGGAGCATTTTTTAAATAAATGGCTTATATTAACAAATCCTCAGCTTGGGGCGAAGAGAGGGTCTTCTGAAAAATATGACCTAAAACCTTTAGCCCATAGGCTGTATGCAGCCCAGGATGGCTATGAATGTGGTTCAACACAAAGTGGTAAATTTACTTAAAATATTATGAGATTTTTTTTGTGATTATGTGTTACAATGTATATAATGTGTGGCCCAAGACAACTCTTCTTCTTCCAGTGTGGTGTAGACATGACAAAAGATTGGACACCCCTGGTACATGATCTTGGGCAAGCAACTGAACCAGTATGTTAGATCTAGTTTCCTTACTTGGAAAGTAGGAGTGATGATAGAGTAATTATGAGGGATAATGTGAGATAAAGTACATAAAGAACACAGTGTACTGCCTGGTACATGCTTCACACTCAAAAAATGTTAACTACTAATTTTATGGCAAAGACCCTAAAGGTTATTGAGCTTCAATATGACTCATAAATTTCTATTGCTCAAAATGATTAGCATTCCAAATTCTTGGCCCTTTTCTATGATAATGGCTT
>VMDR010024009.1:0-15280 GCA_007922815.1 Macrotus californicus | reverse complement strand
CCTAAAGGATAGCTGTAGTTAGTTGAAGTGGACTGGGGAGAGGCTACTTGGGCAGAATTACCTCTTGAAACAGGCCAAAAGCAGCAAGCAGTTCAGACTGCTAGTCTGGGAAAATCCCTCACCTGCACCACCATCTCAATAGATCTAGGAAGTTGCCTTTTTCTTTTGCTTAACAATAGGTATAGTGATAAGCAAAATTGCCCTCTTCCAAATCTCCCTGAAGTGCAAAAAGACTGAGAAGATCAAAGGAACCATTAGCCACTCCCTGAACTTCAAAGGTTTATCCTATGGGAACTTTGAGAAGCAGCTGTGAGTTTATAGATTATTCAGGCTTCCATTACAGTCTATAAATATAACATTACAAATACCTTGATTACCATATTCTTTTTATTTCCCTTCTATGCTTGCATTTAAGGTTCTGGAGTTTTGTATACATACTGAGAAATCAATCAAAACACATAGGACTAGACACCCACACAGCCGCAATGAGCATTGAAGCACCACTCTCAGCGTGACGTTCTCTTCATGCTTTCTAAACCTAGCTTTCTAATGTCTTCGTCGTTTCTATATTTTCCCACTCAGAAAAAACTCATACAACAAGCATTTTTGTTTCACATAGTGTGTGTTTTAATGTGTAATCAAAGTCTACAAAATCCTCTCCTGGGCTGGATTCACAGACTCGGTCTCTACGACGATGAAACTGTTTCTTCACTAATGCATTTCTTTCTGGCTGTGGTGACTTTTATAGCCCAGAAAATCCAGTTGGCCGTGTGTATGTCGACTGTGGTGTCGTCATTGAACACATTGCCTCAAAGTGTTCACTTTAATCATGAAAAATGCCTCTGTAAGCAACTACTTTAAGCAAAAGAATCTTAAGCAAAAGACGATAGGAGATATGACTAGACTCTTGAGACTAAAGGAGACACTTCTATCACTTCTAGTGATGGAAAGTCCTATATAAATAAACTTGTTTTGAGGCATTTACACCAAGGAGAGATCTACTATCTGAAAAGACGTAGAGCACGCTCTTTGAGTCATACACTCAGAATAATGTATTATGCACCTACCAGTAAAAAATGGAAGAAGACATAATTCCCACCCTTAAAAGGCTTCCTTCCATTCTAGAAGACACTGCAGATAAGCAAAGAAAGGCTGTAAACAAGTATCCTCAAGGAAATCCAAAGCACTTGCAGCATGGAAAAGCCAGGTTTGCAAGTGGTGAGAAGGGTTGTGTGTGTGTGTGTGTGAGAAAGGGTGAGGGAGAGAGGGAGATTGACCAGGTGTGGTGGGCGGATGATTTCAAGGAGTAGCAGCAGGATGAGCACAGACACGGAGATCAGAAATCAACTTATACATTTTGGGAACTATAAGTAGTAGTTTGGTTCAAAGTTCATTCATTCATAAATACAATAATCATTAATTGTTTACTTTGAGTTAGAGTTGGAAATAGCAAAAATAACTTGTGCTTCAAGGTAAGATTATCAAGAGGACCTTGTTTAGCCCTGGCTAGTGTGGTTCAGTGGATTGAGTGCTGGCCTGTGAACTGAAAGTCACTGGTTCAATTCCCAGCTAGGGCACATGCCTGGGTTGTGGGCTGGGTCCCCAGCTTGGGGTGTGCAAGAGGCAACCAATCTGTTTCTCTCCCTCTTTTTCTCCCTTCCTTCCCCTCTCTCTGAAACTAAATAAACAAAAACTGAAAAAAAAAAGAGGACCTTGTTTATGCAGTGAACATAGAATATAGTCCTCCCAGAATCCACTCCCATTCTTTCTAACAGAAACTTAATGTTAGTGTTACTTAGTATACACCTCTTCCCTACACACCTATATGCCTCCAAAGAAGCTCACCCACGCTTAGCCCCAGGTAGCCTAAATGAGGGTACACCTAGTCTCTTTCTAGTGACTGAGTCGGGAGTAGCATATGATTAATTCTGACTAATGAGACACTGAGAGAAGTTTGCTAGAGGTTCCTGGGAAAGTAACTCATATAAGCCACTAAAAGCCTCCCTTTTCTCTCACTGAGCATGAATCAAGAAGCACATAGCTCTCTGCCCTGACTGGTGTGACTCAGTGGCTGGGCGTGGCCCTGAGAACTGAAAGGTTGCTGGTTGGATTCCCCGTCAGGACGCATGCCTAGGTTGCAGGCCAGGTCCCTGATTGATGTTTCTGTCCCTTTCATTCTCCCTCCCTTTACCTTCTCTCTAAAATATATATATATAAATAAATAACTTTTTTTTTTTTTAAAGAGAGAAACAACATAGCTCCAAATGCTTATGGCAACCATATTAATAATGGGAGGGAAACCAGCTTTAGGATGGAGCTGACTCTAAAAATGGCAGGAGAGAGAAAAAACCTGGGTTCTCAACACTCATTAAACCAACAAACCCTGAACGTCACACTGCCTCTGGTAGTGTTTTACATGACCTAATTTACTCCCTTATTTTTTTTAAAGTTAGATTGCATTGGTTGCTCTGTTATTTGTGTCCAAAACACCCTAATCAAAGTTTAGATTTTATTAGGCAATGGGTTGTCAATGAAGATGTTTAAGCAGGAGACTGACATCATCAGTTTGCATTTTATGAGAACAGCAGTGGTAAAAAAGCAGTGGTAAAAAACGATGGATGGACAGGATGGGGGACTTGCTGCCATTTATGAAAGGCTTACTTACTATGCACTTTGTAATAAACATTTTTGTAAGTTAATTCATTTAACCCTTCCAAAATCCTATGAAGCATGTAATAGTATCCACATTCAATAAAAGGACTCTGAAGCCCAGAGACATGAAGTTGTCCAAGAATGTGTAGTTACTAAGTGGCAATTTCATTATAGACATTCCTTCACTCCCAGATATATATACCAGAAGCAGCTCATCTCACTCCCAGCCTTAAGTAGACCTAATTGATATGAGTACACCCAGCCCTTTTCCAGTGATTGCCTCAGAAATAGGCTGGTGACCCAACTCTGGTCTGGCTTCTAACCACAGATTCATACTGTATACCTCATAGGGTTATTATGAGAAGTAATGAGCTATTGCTTGTAACATACTAATGTCTGATAGGCCCACATTAAATGCTAACTATTACTATCATGATTATAGACTACAATTATGAAGAAAAACTGAGGAGAAATGTTCAGAGAAGGAGAACAAAAGGGAGTAGTATAACAGAAGCCAAGGGAAGAGTTTCCAAAAGGGCAGAGCAGGATCAAGTGTCATGGGGGGCAGTGAAGTGACAGGAGAGTTGAAAAGAGTCTAATGGCTCTAGCCTTTGGGACATAATGAGTGGCTTTTGGCAGAGTGGTGTTCGTGGAAGCGAGGTGGAAGCCAATAGATTGGTTGGAGAGTGAACTTGCAATGAGTGGAGACAAGTGGCTACCTATCGCAGGTTAACAGTTTCACTGTGATGGAAAGGAGAGGGAGAAAGGACGGTAGCAGAAGTTTCCAGGTGGTGTACATTTATAAACTCTGACAGTAGCTAGCAAAGGTACTGTTGGAAATTCAAGAGAGAAACAATGATGGGACAGGTGCCAAAGGAAACTGAAAGAGATGGCATCAAGCCCACAGGCAGAGGAAAGCCTTAGTCTTGAAGAATCAGGTCATCTAACCCCCTCTAAGACTGGGAAGAAGTAGATACGTGCAAGTTCAGATAGAGATGCATTTATAAGTGTGGGGAAGGAGTGGAAGTTGAGAGAGTATACCTATGGAATAGCTCATTTTTCTTAGTGAAATGAAGGCAGGGTCCTCTGCTGAGAGGGAGAGTGTGAAGCACGCAGTGGTCTGGAATAGTCACTGTGGGATGAAGCTAGCCTGGAAGACAGATTCAATAATTCTGGAGTCTCGACAGCCATGGCATAGCTAAGTTGGAGACCATGAATTTCCAATGGCTTTAACCATGTAGGAATATGATTTTCTCCAATACCACTCACAAGCCCTGGTGGGGATATAAGAATGAGCCTGTTATGAAAGTAAGTATGAGGTTAAAAGTAATGGAAATCAGGACCATTTGACTATAGTTCTCTCTGGTTCCTCATATTCTCCAGAGGCCTCAGTTCTACAAACAAAATCTGTGCATATAATTCCGACTGCCAATCACTGTTCTCAAAGGAAAAGAGGGTTAGTGAACAGACTGCCACACCCCAAAATTCAAAGGGGAGAAGAATAATATTGTTAATTAAAGTGCTTTGCTTAGGAATCTCACAATGTCCCAGGATTGCAAGTAGTAAAACAATATACTAGTATTCAGTCTTTGATTCAATTCTATGGCCCACAAATTTGATGTATGCTTTCTTTCATTTAGGATAAAACAAAGTTAAGGGGACTCATACTCAAGGCTTTATGTATAATAGATAGGATAAGTAAGAACCACACAGCATGTAAAATAACACTACACAAATATTTAAATTATTCAGTATGTGTGCCCATCACACATAACATGTCATCCTGCTGAATCAGAGGAACTTAAAGCATCTCTCCTTTACTAATGTCTTCATTCCTGTGGTTACCTTTCAGGTAGGTACACAGCTAGGTTTCCCCTCTAAACCTAGCCAATAAGAGAAAAATGTTTAGGTGTTAGAAAGAATTAGGAAGGGAATTTTCTCCTTCCAAGCTAACTTCAGGAAGTTGTTTTAGGATTTTGTTTTTGAAATTGCTATTGGTTATTTTAACTGATTTAATGAGGAGTTATTTCTTTCTTTTTCTATAAGAGAGGGGAAAGGGAGGGAGAAAGAGGAGAGAAACATCAGTGTGAGCGAAAAACATTGATCCTCTAGTACATGCCCAGCCAGGTACCATACTCACAACCTAGGCATGTGCCCTAATGGGGAACCGAACCTGCGAACTTTCCCTTTGTGGAATGACACCCAAATAACTGAGCCACACCACTCAGGAAGAGGAGTTATTTCTTCTGAAAAAATTAAGGTGTGTCCTTTTGATGTTCAAAAAAGAACAAAGACAATAGTAAAAAAAAGTGACTATGGCATCAAAAGGTATTACAAAGCAATGAACATACCAATTATCCAGATAGAAGAATATCACTGGTTACACTTTACCTGCTCTGAGACCATTCATTCCTATGAAGACACTGCTCATGAGAGAGAGTTGTCTTTTAAGAGTCTCATTAGAGGTAAATATTCCTAAATCATGAGTGAACTAATCTCATTTCTATTCCTAAAATAATGCTACCATCATATCAGCATATTACTCATACATATGAGTAAATAAGAAAAGATTTCACCCTGGCTGGTATGGCTCAGTGGATTGAGCACAGGCTGTGAACCAAAAGGTCGCCAGTTCATTCCCAATCAGGGCACATACCTGGGTTGCAGGCCAGGTACCCAGTGGGGGCCACATGAGAGTTAACCACACACTGATATTTCTCTCCCTCTCTCCCTCCCTTCCCCTCTCTCTAAAAATAAATAAATTTAAAAAAAAATTAAAAAAAGAAAAGACTTCATAAGTATAAGTAGAGATTTCTTAGAGATGTCATCTGACTTAGAAGATCATTATTGGAATTTTAATAGTGGGATATAAAGTGGAGTCACCAGAACTTAGATATCAGAACTCTTATTAGCTTATTAATTAGTAAGGAGGCCAGAATTTACTTTGGTTAATTATAAACATCCTGGACTGCTGAATGAGAGATTAGCATAATTCAGTAAAAAAGCTTAAGTCACCTTTTATGTGTTAGATATGTGAATACAAAGTGATAAAGACTCAATCCCTGACCTCAAGGAGGTCTTTATAACTCTCATCTTTCTGAAAATAACTTTGTGACATCAGGTCAGCTCCTTGGTGTGAGAAAGCTCAGTGCCAAGTTACAATACAGAAAGAACATGAAGACTTGCTACCACTCATTCATTACAATAGAGTCACATCTTTCTAATGAGAAGGCTATATTCTACAGTGAGTGACAGACACTTCTCTAAGTAAAAATTACCCTTAAACATGTCTTAATCAGTTGTATGGGGCCATCCTGATGAGCTTTTCCTGCATGACTTGAATAGATTGTTTCTTTTGCTGAACACACAGGTTACATTTAGAAACCATGTCTTTTCAAAAATATGTATCTTTAAACAATGTATGAACATTTGGAAATATGGGTTTGTTTTGTAATTTTTATAAACTATAAATGGCATCACATTGTACTTAGTATGCATCTCATTTATTTTACCCCCTTAAAGTGTTTAAGAGGTCTTTCAATGCAAGCTCCTGTGGCAAGCTTGTATTTTTCAAAAATGGCCACAGCAATATTTCTGGTCTCACACACTCTTTAAGAACTTTGCCTCTTCCCTATCAAGAGGTAGGGTCCATTTCCCCTCCTCTTAAACCTGAATGAGGCTTTGTAATTGCATGGATAAATCAAATGCAGCAAAACTGAACTGCCACTGTACGACTGACAAGGTTTCTGATAATGGAGCAAAGAACAGTCACCCCGGCTGTGCTATCTGAATTCCTCACCCACGGAGTCTGTGGGCATAATATAAGCTTGTTTTATATCACTATGTTGTTGGGGGGAATTTGCAATGCAGCCAGAGTAACTGGAAGAGCACCTATATATCTATTTTTAACGATGACAATGTACAGTATTATTCTATAGTATTTATGTGTCATACGTGTATTAGTCATTCCTCTGTTGATAGATATTTCGGTGGTTGGGATTTTTCCTCTTATAAACAAGGCTGAAATAAATAAGCTTCTATGTCTATTGGTGCACAAATGTCAGTATTTCTACAAAAACCTATAGGTGAGTTTTTACAGAAACCTATAAATAAGTTAATAAATACATGTAAGATACTTAGAACAGTGTCTGGCAAATAGTAACAAAATTTTTTTTTGCTACTTTTGAATCAGTATAAGTTGAACTTCCATATAGAAAGTGGTAGTTTTTCCTTTCCATCTTTAGTGACAAGGGCCCTCACGATCGTATCGAACAGCAACTCCGTCCAGCGCATACCACTGTTTTCAGATTAGATTATGGCAAACACTTGCAAACATAATCAGTCATAGAATTATATCCCTGAAAACGTCCATCTGCTGCACACCTGACCCGCTGTATCAATCTCTTATTTAAAAAGTTAATTTGCTCCGGGTGCTGGTGAGTTACACTACCTGCGGTCTGCTGAAAATCACCGGTCGTGGACCCCAGCGGAAGAGCGAGCCACAGCCCCGGAGCGCGCTGCAGTGCTATCCCTTCTGCATCCGCTTCTGCGGACCGTTCCGCGGGGAGGAGGGAGGGGCTTCAGGTAGCTTCTTCACCGGGCTTTTGGCCCTATTACGACCTGTACCACAAGTTTAGGAATCTGGTTTTTAAAAACTTTTTACAATTAAATTTATTGGGTTGACTTTGGTTAATAAGATGATACAGGTTTCAAGTGTATATTTCTATGGTACATGATCTGTGTATTGCATTGGAATGTGCTTTTTTAGTCGCTGTCACTCTCTTACACCCTAACTCTCCCCACGGCTGGCTTGCTGCAGCCCAACACCTGTTCATCACATTTACCTCCAACTTTCCTGGGCGGCGTGGAGGATATCCTCAGAGAGGAAGAGGAGTACCTGTCCACCTTCTCTAGTCTTAAAGGGGCAAAGTCTAGTTAAACTTAAGTCACATTTTAACTTCCTCTCCTTTTCGATTTTCTCCCCTCATTTGCTCCAGTTTAAGAAACTCGGGTAACCGCCCCCCGCTCCCCGCCCCCTCGCCCTCGGGCAAACGTTAAAAGAGATACATCTGAGCAAAAACATTTTTAGGAGTCTTGTAAATGGCGGGATCGGCCGGCTCGGAGCGGGCGGGCTTCGCGGCAGCTCCGTGGGGGCGGCTGGCTTGCTACAGGGAGCGTCCGTCCGGCCCACGTCCCTGCGGCCCCGCGAAGCTAACTCCGAGGAAGTCCAAAGCCGGAGAGTGGGTCGGAAGCAAGTTACTCCAGAGCCTTCAGCAACTTCCCCGCCCCATAGCCTCCCCACTAGCTCGCGCCTCCCTCGAAGCCCGCAGGAGACACCTTCGGCCCCGCCCCTCAACAGGTCACCTCCCTCCACGCCCCTTTCCCTTGGCCCCGGCAGCCGGCAGGCAGGGAAGTGTCGTAAAGCCAGGCCCAGGAAACTTTACCCGGGGTAACAGCCGAGGCGCTTTACGGCGACGGCGGCTGAGTGTGAGCCTTGGCGGTGGAGGCGGCCGCGGCGGCGAAGGAGGCGGCGGCAGCGGCTGAGGAAAAAGAGGAGTGGCGGCAGTGGCGGCGGGGACCTGTGCCGGGTGAGCCCCGCGGAGGGGACGGGGAGGGGCAGCGGTGACAGGGCTGGCGGATGGGCCCGGGCAGACGGGGACGGTGGCCGGCTGAGCAGCTGGGCGGCGCTGAAGAGCGTGAGGGGTTCGGGGGGAGCCGCAGAATTGGGGGGACGCCTGGGTGAGGTACGGTTTCTGCCTTTGTTTCCCCACCTCCGCTGTCCCCCGCCAGCCGCCCCCTTTGCTCCGCGCTGGTCGGCCGGGTCTCATGGCCTCCGCTCTCGGTTTGTGTCGCCTCTAGGATGGCGGAGGTACCGCCTGGGCCTAGCAGCCTCCTCCCACCACCGGCACCTCCGGCCTCGGCGGTGGCTGAGCCCCGCTGTCCCTTCCCGGCGGGGGCCGCCCTCGTCTGCTGCAGCGAGGACGAGGAGGACGACGAGGAGCACGAAGGCGGCGGCGGCAGGAGTGCGGCGGGCAGCGAGGCGGCGGCGGCGGCGGCGGCCACGGGGCATCCGTGCCTCCGGTGCCCTCAGCCGCCGCAGGAGCAGCTGCAGCTCAACGGACTGATCAGCCCCGAACTGCGGCACCTCCGGGCGGCCGCCTCTCTCAAGAGCAAGGTTTTAAGCGCGGCCGAGGCGGCCACGACCACGGCCACCCCTGACGGGGGCCCCAGAGCGACTGCAACAAAAGGATCCGGGGTACACTCGGGCGAGAGCCCCCCTCACTGCCTCCCCAGTAATGCCAGAACTGCGCTCCCCGGCCCCGCCGAGGCGGCGGCGGCCCGCAATGGACTGGCGGAGGGCACGGAGCAGGAGCAGGAGGAAGACGAGCAGGTGCGGCTGCTGTCCTCGGCCCTGACCGCCGGCTGCAGTTTAAGAAGCCCCTCGGGCCGGGAGGTTGAGCCTGGGGAGGATCGGACGATACATTATGTCCGATATGAATCCGAGCTACAAATGCCCGATATCATGAGACTGATCACCAAAGATCTGTCTGAACCCTACTCCATTTATACCTATAGATATTTTATCCACAACTGGCCACAGCTGTGTTTCTTGGTAAGTGGATGGAATGAAAAGTGGGTGAACCCAGCAGAGAGACCCAGCCGTGCAGGGCAGGGAGTGTGAGGGCAGAGAGTGGCAGTGGATCTGCGCCGCATTTCCTAGTGCTTTGCGTGGTGTGGAGTGCGCGTACGCGGTGCTAGGCATTTAACGACACGCCGCCAGGTGAGACCTCGTGATCTCGGTGAACTGGATACTGATGGAAAGGCAGCAAGCCTGTGCGTTGCGTGTCGGGGGTTTTGTATCCTGTTTGCATTAGCTTATAATAATGTTTAACCTCTTTAATTACCCTCCCTCGTTTTCGAAGTACTTTGCAATCATTTAATTTGAACATGATTCTGTTCGGTTGCAGACCTTATTAATCTCTCAATTACAGCTATAATCAGGGAAGAGTGTATGCATAAACATGTTTTGGTGAACATGATTGTCAGTCAACTTACTGTGGTCACATTGGAGAATTAAATCTTACAAGCGTATTCTATAATTATGGAGATTGTTTCCTTTTACTTCAACAGGACAATTAACAGTTGTAGCCAGCCTGCTTTCTGGTGCTTGATTGCAGAAGGCGCTATTCACACTTCTGGTGGCTGAAAAACTGAAACTTGAACAAAATACCTTTTTGCGAACAAAATACCTTTTTGCGAAATGTAGAAACTAAGTGTGAAATTGTTACTAAATTCCACATCCAGATACCTGCCTTTTTCCAAGTGGGGTTCTAGGGGGAAAATGTTTCCTTTTTAATTTTTTTGACATTATTTTTTAAGAAACTGGTCATAGATATGATGAAATACTGGTAGTAACACTGGCTTGTGTGAAGTACAATTGGCGAAAATTTTTATTTGTGTGTACGCCAAAAAAACCTGGCTACAAATAAGCTGAACAAGTTTTTAAAACTTTACATGGTAGTTTCTTTCCACTTATATTTACCACTTTCTTTCTGTTTGAAACCTTTCACTTTAAAATATTAACTGCAGGTACATGCTTTGTGTCGTGTGCTCACAAGCAGGTTGTTTCCATTGAATTTTGCTGAAAGGCAACATGCTTTTAAGGAGTATTTGATATGCAAAGGGAAAAGCCGCTACCACTGTTTATTGTTTCAGCATTGATTTAGTCGCACTTGGTAATTCCCTGCAAAACGCTTTAACAGTACTTCAGAAATCCACCTTTTCCATTCTATAGTTTAGTGGTAATCTGAAAATATATCCTCAGCATTTAGTTCTATTATTTTCTGTGTTCACTTTGCTAAACTTCAGTTTAGCACATTTGTTTTAATTGTAGAAACTAGTTTATATTCTATAAAACTCCTCAATGATTAGGATTCTAATCAGTGTATCAAAAAATGGGAAAATGATTTTTTGGCACTGTTACAAATGTCATATCAAATACCATTGTAATTACTAAAAATTACAGATTTATTTAACTGTAAATTAACCCACAGAAGTGTACAATCGAGTTACACTTAATTAAAATAGTATATGTGTTTCTGTTAATTTCAGAAAATAGTTGGGTATATACAGGGGTGGGCAAAAATAGGTTTAAAGTTGTGGATATGTGAAATAACTTATTATATTGTTTATTAATTATTGTATCATTTTTCATACAAACAACTGTAAGCCTACTTCTGCCCACCCTAGTTATGATTAGTAAACTTTTGAGTTCTGATACTGTCTAGGCCTCTCTCAACTTGTCTGCCATTTTAGACTATGATAAACTTAGTATCAGTAAACTTTAATTTTGATTTTATGTAGACTCCTCCCAGTTCACCAGTTATTTTGTACTTTAGCCCTTAAGAGTCAGTTTAACATTAAATTCTGAATATCTAGAAATGGAGATATGCCCAAGTGGTTGACCTATATTGATTTACTAGTGCAAATATAGTCTAGTGGTATGGAACATAAAACAGTAGCTAAACAACTAGAGACCATGTAGTGCCAGGGCCTTTATATTGGCATTTTAAAATTTTGAATTTCCCATGAGAACTAATATAAAACAAATTCAAGTGTGTATGTTTATTTTAAATCATATCATTTTAGAACTGTAAAGGACCCTAGAGATAATCTAGCTCAACTTTATTTTTTTAATGAAAAAAAGTTAGGACCAGAGTGACTTTACAGTGTTTAAATCTCCAGATATTTAGTGGCAGAGAGGTAGTGTTAGAACCCAAATCTCCTGGCCACATGGAAATAAGAATCTGAAAAATGACATAACCTTGACCCATTCAGTGAACATGATTGTCACGAAGTTATACTTCATCAAGGGACACATTGTCCTTACCAAAATCAATCTCAGTGATTAGAAATCTCCAAACTGTTCCTGGTTTTCCTGAGTAACCTGTAATGGATTAAATGGAATAAATGAGGGTTGGACCTTAGAAAATTGCCAATACTTGATTATATTTGATTAATAGAATGACATTTTGTTGTGATTCTTCCTAATAGTTGTAACATGTGAAAGAGTATTATACAAATGGGAAGCACTGTCAGTTACTGTGTACTTAAGTCATTTCTCCCTGCATCGTTTTGAGTTCATGGTGTTTTTAGTTGTAGGTGTGTTTTCGAACTTCTTAAACTTATTACCAGTGATGTATAGTACTTCCATTTATTTGTTCTAAGTTTAACTTTCCAGCTTCCTCTGGAAATACTTCTTTCCTATTTTTAGTGTTCTGGAGTTTAGGAATCTCTAATTCACACAATTTATATTTTTCAAGTACTATAGATTGGTAAGCCTTTGGCCTTGAGAGTTGTCTTAATCTTGCTGGAATTTTTCAGTTCCCATCTGAAAAAAGAACACATTTGATAGCATGAGTTCCAAATGCACGTGCAGAAGCTTTTTGGAAAAATTGACAAGCAGTTTAGTGATTCTTATAAGTGTATATTTATCAGGAAAAAAATAGCATTGAGCTTCTTCACTACCAGCATCCTGTTAATAATAATGTGTAAAAACAACTTGGTTTTTGCTCCTACAGATTCTTAATCAGGAAGAAATCAATCTAGTCCAAGAGTGAACTAATATGCTTTGTTTGCTTTTTACTTCCTTGGTCAAAGGACAAAGATTTGAAATTTCTAATTTGAAAGTATTGTCCAGCTGTATTGTATCTGGTGGTTTTAAATTTTTCCTCTTTTGGATGGTTTATTAACTGTGAAGAATAACTCTTCTACAGTATTATAGATTTATATAGCTTTTCATTTTCCCTAGCTAATGAGGTTAGGTCCAAATTTTTTTAATGTACTATTTGTTCTGTGACATGTACACACACCGACACAACCACACACATATTTTTGAAGTGAGTTTTCATACCAGAAAATGCTGTCAGAGTTGTTCGAACAACTTTTGTATATATTTCAGGTCTTAGTACAGAAAGAAATTTTAGTTTTCAAAAGATTTTGAAAGCACCAGACTGATTTATTATGATTGAAAATGGAAATAATTTTAGAGGTTTGTTGGCCCAAAATAGGATTGTGTGATAAGACAAATTAATTAGTGTGGATTGTTGAATTTAATATTCCTTCAAAAGGACTTTCCTGACCTAGTTGAGGTTGAGGTTTGCATGAAATGGATTAAAATTATTTTGCCTAAAAGATTTCTCCACAGTTTTGTTTTTTTTTAAGCCAAGGGCTTTTAATGCATTTTATAAAATGATGAACTAAAACAATCCCACAACAAATTTAAGTTAAAATAGGTCTTAAGAAGTATAAATTGGATGCTACTTAATTTTTAACCCATTCCTTTTACTTTTTGGTTGAAATAGTTTCTTCTGAAAAGTCTATTTTATTAAGAGAATTTTAAATTTTAATTTTTTAATGAAGGCTCTTTACAGAAAACAAGTATTTCTCACCGACACATTATTAAACAGTTGAAGCTATTTCCCTATTTACATTTACCAGAATACTGTATTACTAGAACTTTCTATTAGTGACGGAATTTTTGAAAAACATTTTCAGTGGTGACACTGGAAATTTTAAGGACTCTGGAAAGCTGTACATTTTTGGTAAAATGGAAAGCTCTGATACTGAGTTCTAGATATTCTGTGAACTTTATGACAATGACTCACACTGCCAAGAGTGTCCTAAAAGTGAGACCATGTCTCTAATCTTTGTAGTACTTCAATAGCAAAACCCCCTTGGGTGGGGTCCAAGGAATACTTTGAAACAGTCTGTTCTCTGAAAATTTTTTACATTTTTTCCCTTGATCAAACTCTAACTCTACTATTCAGGTATAAATATTATGTCATATCTTTCACTAACGCTTTATTATAATTAAATTTTAAATTATTGTATTCTGCCGATAAGCAGGTTTCACAGTATTTTATCATATCCTAATGAATAGACTTTTTCTTTAAGAAACTATTTTCGCGTATTCTCCCTTTCCCAAATCTTAAATATGTAGGTCTTTATTGCAAATAATTGTAATTTTAAATCTCTTTTAAGCTAATTGTAATCAGAACCCCTTTATAAAATATTCAAATGTTTACCTTGTGGAATTCTTGCTTCCCCCCTATGCTTTAATAATAAGCAGAAGAAATTTATGTTCTAAAGACTATTGAAAGATTTTAAAACTAGAACATTTGAAGGAGCTCTGGGATTTCTGAAACTTCTGTTCTCTTGCTAGAATTTTCATAATTTTTTCCTCCCTCGAAAATGCTGACCACTAGTCGGTTGCCGTTTCCCTGGGTGCAGCACCTGATGGCAGTATGTTCTTCATGACTGTTTGTTTATTTTCAAGGCCATGGTAGGGGAGGAGTGTGTGGGTGCCATCGTTTGCAAGTTGGACATGCACAAAAAGATGTTCCGCAGAGGTTATATAGCCATGCTAGCTGTGGATTCCAAACACAGGAGGAATGGCATTGGTAAGGAAATGTTATGTCACTAAAGGAATGCATTAAGTTATTTTTCTTTTTTGTTTTTGAAGCAAAAGACTTAAATGTGAATCTGTAGAAATGAACATGTGCTAAGATTGTTTTTATTTCAAACTATTTCTAAAATGGTTTCAGTGAATTTTTTATTGATTTAATTGTTTGAGAGATTATCTTTCTAATAAGTAGCAGGTGACCATTTTTTTTTAAATTGTTGATACTATTACAGATGTCCCCCATTCCCCCCTGCCCTGTGTGGCCTTTACTGCATTGTTGTCTATGTCCATGGGCTATGCTTATATGTTCTTTGGCTAATCCCTTCCACTCTCTTCACCTGCGCCCCGCTCCCCTCAGAGATCTGTCAGTCTGTTCCATGTATCCATGCCGCTGGTCTTGTTTTGTTTGCAGGTGACCATTTTTTTTACCTCTAGGCATTTTTTTTATGTTGAAAATGCTCTATTATATACTAAGTACTGCAGTTTTTGATAGCATTAGGAGGGCACTTGATCATAGCCCTCAAGCAGCTGTCTGTACTTGGGTGAAGTGGACCTCAGTCAAGGCAAAATTATGGAGAAACTGTTAACCATTATTTAGTACTAGTTATCAAACACTATATGTTAACAATTCAGGGAGGACCTGGAAAAAGAATTCTTTCTATTCCCAATCATCTCTTTCGTGGGTCTTCCTTTTGTGGCATTTTTCAGTTAATCTTATAATGGCCATTAGAGTCATCTGGGTAGTTTAAAAACAAATACTTGGGCCCCTCCCTCTGAGAATCTTGTTTGTCCTGTTAGAAGCAGGGCTGAAGCTTCCCCAGGTGACAGTGATGTAAGCCTGTCCTAGTGTTTAGGAACTACTGGCTCTTTGTTCAAGATGGAGGATCGGGTAGGCAAGCAGCTGTCTGAGTATGTCAGATTCTGGGATATATGGAAGCTAAGTTAATATTCATGAAAGAATATTTGATGCCTGTAGCAGTACTTAATTACTAGCAGTTTTGTCACTTGTAGGTTTTTTTTCTTCAACTATTAGTGTCCAGTTTAAGGCAGGATCTTAGATATCATGGGAAATTGTTATGAATAGGTTTACTTACTACATTAGGTTTAACCAACTTACAATATTATAGTTTACCACTAAGATTTTTAATGAATCAGGCTTAATAT